>JAGDQP010005615.1:31572-66756 GCA_022664845.1 Lepisma saccharinum
CATATAAAAAAATATATATATATATATCTTGCAGATTAAATCTATATATGAGAATACTTAATAAATGTAGATTACGAATAAGTAATAATTACTTGTTACTACGTACTTAGGTATATCCCAATGACCAAATAAGTGCGAAACATTAACGATCATCCAGAAATCTATTCTTTATTTGCAAAACAATCCAAGAATGTATGCGTAAACGATTTACCTTAAGTTTTCTCACATATGGAGTTAATCTGCAAGATGAACTTTCATTATTCATTATGATCTTGCGTTTGTTCTTCAATATAAACACTGCTTTCCCATAAAATAAGGAGTAGTTATTCTCTCAAGCTGGTATTCTTATTTGTACTGTCATCCGATTGAACACAACACCATTCTTGAAGACATTTTAGAATAGAATTTAAATAGCGAATATCGATATTCAACTGTTCTGAAAAGACATATATTTCAAATCGAAACTTTAGTTCAAAATTATTGAATCACTTGACTTTTCACCTACTAATGTGGTTACAATATGATTGATAAATTTGTCCCAGAGAGACTTACTAAGTTGAAACTTTAAGCTTCCATGACGATTTTCTATAATGAAATAAATTATTCGGGCTTTAGGTCATGTACCATTAATATTTTTATATAGTTCTAATCAAATTATCCGTCGAAATCGTCTTAGACATTATGACTGTAAATGGTAACTGGCGATTGTTGACGTCCAAATCTGATTGATGATGTCGACGTATAAGTTGATGAAACAAGTGTAGGGTTACCCGATTAAACTATTTGATTATATATTTACCAAGTTGTTAAAGTGTAACATTGACTACATTGATAACAAACAAATTGCATGAAATAAAAAAAGATGTGGGAAGACATTTTTAGCCTCCTGATTGACTTTGAGCACATACAAGCTCTCTTCCGGTAATGGTCGTACTTGTGTCGCTCTGCACAGTCTCACCTTTACACGTTAATATACGATACTCGCACACACTTGCACATTTGAAAATATGCGTGAGTTTAATGTAACGAATATGCAGTGAAACTCGATAGACCAAAAGGAAAACCCCATTCCTGAGTGTTTCGGGCAATAGTGTCACGGACCACATCTTTCATAACGACAGCGAAGGTAATTGAGGGGATTTAATTATACGGCTGATCACTAGAGCGCAAAACAGATGAAAGACGAACATCTAAATAACTTCCAGCCTTTCGCTCATAACAACGTGAGAGAGCGTATGGTTAGGTTGCTCTCGGATATTACAAGAGTCAATGAATGAAAAACGAGCCAGTAAAAATAGCTTCGTTGTCTGTTGCTTTGGCTTTCTGCTTGCCTCTTGCTTTTCCACTTTCTGTGGTCACCGCGACGTGGGTACCAAGGTTTGATTTTCATACTCCACGGTTCTCGTGGTCTGTAGTGCATCACATTTTGTGTGTTAATATAGGTTTATTCATGTGCTATTCTTGTCTTCGTTTGTTGTCTCAGTGTCACAAAGGTTGATCATTAAAGCTAAACCACTCATTAAACCAAGACATAAAACAATACAACAGTTTGGATAGAAGGAATAATCATGTTCTTTGATGTATATGATACCACACCGCATGCTTATTATAATTCCTTCTTTTGTCTTGACACCGCTAAATTATTATGGAATATCAGATATTCATTTCTTCTACTTTGTGTAGCATTAAACTGACAGCGCTCGCCATATCAATGCACCTTAAAGCGTTCACCCTGAGTCTATGTGATTTGCGCCTATATGTTTTTAGTTTGTTTAACTCTTTAGTATTTGGAATTTGAATCGGGTTTTGGAATTAGTAACCATAGAAGTACAGTTATTAAAACACACACGCATGTTTTGTACGTGGTTTGTACAGAAACCTTCTACCAGATTAAAATATTTTTATGCACGTTGCTTATAATAATATGAAAGGATGATAACATTTGTTTATAAATAATGATTTTATCTAGATTATAAATAGCAACTTGTGAGTTTATGTAAAAATGTTGCCTCTACATAATGAATTACACTGTCTACCGCTAATGTTCTCTCTACAACAGTGTACAATACATAGTTACGTATATTATATCATCTATGAGTTACACTACTTTCTAAAGAACGTATGTGTTGGAACTTGTTTTCAGTTACTAACCTGACTAAACTACTACTTACTGCTTTTGATTTGCAAAAAAAAAGTACAGCTTGAAGAAACACGCAATATCTACATTATACAGGAATTTGAAAGAAAATATAAGACATTTTAGTATCACTACGACTTCAAGCAAACAAGCTAAGTAATGGTTTTATTATAGCCAAAACCAAAGTGCCCCCGCATAAATTCCAATTACCTTTTAGCGTATCCGAAAGAAAGAGTCAAACTCATATGGACAAATAGAGATTACTAAGAGTATGCCGTGGCCTGCCAGTTAAGAGTCAATGTCATAAATTTTCCTACCAATGCCCATCACTAATCCAACGGTGTATGGCTTATCTCTGTCGTCGAACTTGTGGCTATTGAGATCTAGTAGGGGGAACAGATGTAGAACATTAAGCAACTAGAAAGGCCCTACCCATTTTAGAGTTAAAGCTATAGATTATTAAACAGTTTCAGACCATTACGAATCCAATGATGTATGGCTCATCTTTGTCGGATTTGTAGTTACTGAGATCTAGGAGGGGCACAAATGGAGAATACTAAGCATTTCGAAAGGACCTGCAAGTTTTAGAGTCCCATTCATAGTTTTCTTCAATGTTTCAGACTATGATAAATCCCACTATTTATAGATCATCCCTCTCGCACTTGTAGTTATTGAGATCAAGAAGGAGGACAAATGGAGAATACTAAACGATTCAAAGGGACCTGCCAACTTTAGAGTCTAACTGATAAATTTCTCCACCGTTTCAGACCATGACAAATCCAATGGTGTATTGCTCATCTCTGTGTGACTTGTAGTTACTGAGATCTAAGGGGGTAACAAACATACCATGTGAAAATACCTAGGAAAATTTGAAAACACTAAGTAAATGAAAAGAACAGTTAGTTTTAGAGTTAAAGTCATAATTTTCCACACCGTATGAGGTCATGGCGAATCCTAAGGCGTATGGCTCCTCTCTGTCGGACTTTTAGTTGCTGACATGTAAGGGAGGGGCGGACAGACAGACAGGACAATTTACTGACCTTCATACGGGTGCGCTAATAACACACAGTTAAGAATGTTTAAAGAATTATGTAGGAAACTAGTTCGAGTTGCGATTGTACCAACAATCGCAAGACTCCAGTCTTTAATAGTATCTCACACACACAAACATTCGATTTTGAAAAATAGGTCGGCATCACTGACAACAGAAGTGCTGATGAAGGGGAACACCTACAGTATTTTACTATTATCACGAAGAACAGCAGTACGTCGAGTGACAGTAAGAAACGAGTCTGTTAGTGGCACTCACACACTAATATATATATAGCTAATTTCGGATCTAGCGAACTATAAACCTGATTTTGATGATTAAACTTGCATTTGAAAGCTCTTTGCCATACGAAGACACAGAAAAAAGATGGGTGGATAGGACCTCCCTGGAACACCCTAGGATGGTTCGAAACAAAATTCAAAATTTCACATTGCTGGTCATAGTACTGGCCTCAGACCATATAGACGGCCGAAACTTCCGGAATCGTAATCTACGTGTCAATACCTTTCAAACGGTGAATAACACATGAAACTAAGTGAAGGGGTTCAAAAGTTATGACCATTTTTTAGCCCAATCATAGAATTCTCACAAATGATAGAAAAGAGCCTCTGTCATTCTGTCTGTCTTTCTGCTTGAGTCCCAAATGGTCAGTGTCGGAGGGTTTTGGGGGTCAATTGCGGAACTCATAGAGGCAAATTGATGCTTATTTCTGTTTATAGGAGTTACCCTTTTCGAGATACGGAGCCTACCATGGTCCAAAATCGATCTTTTGTATGAAGACCATGCACTTTTTTTAATAGTCAACCTTACAAAATAAGTGATATCAGTAGATGAACGCTTGCGGGATAAAGGGAAGAGTGACGCAAGCATTTTACTCACAAAAGAAGTTATATTTATTTTTCGAGCGACTTTCTTTGTGTTACTACGAAGGAAGGGAGGATACTAAGTATCTTAATTTTATTACAAAGGAAAGACCTCCGCCATAGTGATACAAAGAAAGTCACTCGCAAAATGGATATAACTTCTTTTGTGAGTAGAATTCCTGCGTCACTCTTTCCTTTACCCCGAAGGGGTTCTTGTACTGATTGTGTTTACGCCAATTTTGGTGCAGTTAAGTATTACGGAATGGAAGAAAACTGAACAATTAATTTATAAAAAGATTGGCAACAAAACATACTTGCACGTCTTGCAATTAAGATAAAAAACACTGAACTGCTGAACAAGACTATATTATTCGAAAAAAAATAAATTACACGTAACGTTTCGACCTTCTAGCAAAGATCCTCATCAGACATACACTGAGTCTGTACAAAAAATTACACACATATAAATACAAGCAAAATAATCTACCTGCTCCTTCATTGGCCGAATCAAGCAGCCTCCCCATTGGCTGGAACAATCAGTCAATCAGAGACGCCATAAAACATCCCATGTTAACAAAAAGAGAATCAACATGAAGCAAACTTAGAGCCCCCTAACACCTCAATTAACATACATATCTCTGTGTTTGTCAACAATAATTTTCCATTCTTTATTAATGCTAAAACCTTTGGTCCAGTTCATTAAGTTCTTATCTACTCGTTTTTCTATCCACCAGACCTCCTTCCATTTTCTAAGCCACATACTATCTTCATGTTCTAACACAATCACTTTTTCCCAGTCCACATTATGTGCTTTTTCTTTTACATGTTTGAATATAGCATTACTCTCTCTACCATATTTCACATCGCTTTTATGTTATTTAATTCTTTCTTTCAACAATTTATCCGTCTCTCCAATATACTTCATATCACAATCCTCACAGTTAATACAATAAATTAGACCTTTCTGCTCCTTCTTCGCTTTATCCTTTCCTTTCCTTCTGACCAAATCCAACAACTTTCTACTACCTTTTCTGTACACTCTCACACCCTGCTTTCTTAACATCTTTTGAATAATCTCTGTGTCCTCTCCTAACCCTATAATGCCTTTCCATACCACCTCTTTTCCTTCCTCCTCTCCTTCTCTTCCCCTAGAATCCACAGATGCCTTTATGATATCCCTTTTACTATACCCATTCTCATATAGCTGTTCCTTAAAAACTTTTACATTCTTTTCTACATTTTTGCTAGAAATCCTAGTAATTCTTGTCAACATATTTCTTATAAAATTAGTTTTGGTGCTTTTATCCACATTACTTTTCTTATTACAATAAATAACAGCATTGCATTCTTTTTGATACCATTGAGTTTTAATTCTCCTCCCTTCTTTACTCATTAAAATATCAAGATAACATAAGCTACCTCCCTTCACTATCTCCAACTCTAACTCTATTCCTTTTTCTTTATCATCAATGCCTTCTACAAACTCTATCAATTCTTCTTTAGAGCCTTTCCATATCCCAAAACAATCATCAACGTGTCTACATAAATACTTAATCTTCCTTTTTCCCTTCTCTACCACCTTCCTCTCCCATACATTCATAATTATATCAGATAACACAGGACTAATCTTAGACCCTATACTTAAACCTTCCTTAATTCTATATATGTCATTCTTCACTTTGCAAAAACCAAAATCCCAAATTAAGTTAAGGGCTTTCCTAACTGTCTCCCTTTCCAACCTTTCACCCCTTCTTCCCCCATGGCGCACTTAACAATATCAAGTATACCGGCCTTTTTAAACTCGGAAACATAGCTTTAACATCCAAACTAAATAAAATACACTCATTTTCAATTACAACTTTACTTGTGTAGACAATTACCTCTCTATAATCTTTCACTGCCAATGTTTCTTGTCTGTCTCTCACCCACTCTAACACTGTTTTCAATTCACTTTCCAATGGTTCACAATAATTGTTCTTACAATCCATCACTGGTCTTAACTTCACTTCCTTTTTGTGTATTTTTGGAAAACCTTTTAACACCGGTACTCTTCCATCTTCATTTAACCACTTCTTTAGGCCCTTCTTCTTACTTTCTTCCTTTATCTCTTGTATGATCTCTTCTTTCTTCTTATCCACTAACTCATACTGACCATCTACTAACTCCTTAACCTTCCCATCATTCCACACTTTATCCATGACCACTGTTGCCCCTCCTTTATCAGCTCTCTCTATCACTATGTCCTTCCTTTTCCTAATTCTCTCGTAACCTCTTCTTTCTTCTTTCATTAAATTCGTAGTTCTTCTGTGAATTTCCTTCTTTACCAACGACATCGCCTTCCTTCTCAATCTATCTTTGTTTTCTTCCTCTTTAACCTCCATCAACGCCTCCTCTATAGAATACACCATGTCATCAACTCTTATATCCCTGTCCTTCACTTTACACATACAACCTAAAGAAAGAAAACTCTTCTCTTCTTCTGACACTTGTATGTCCCCTATTACCACTACTCTTTCTTTCTTCTTCTTATCACTCAACCCCAATGCCATTAGTCTCTTTCCAAGCCTCTGTTTTACTTTACTACTAAAAGACACTTACCATTGTTTCAAATATTTCACTAACCAGTCTTTCACAAATATCGATGCTAAATCTAAACATTTTACTTGTAATGTCTGTGTGAATTTCTTACTCACGTTAAGCCTCTTATTCAAACCAACTGCCATACTCCTCACGTTTTCCATTTCTCCCCTTCTTATAAGTGTCCTTAATCTAGCTGACTGTCCCTTTATTCTCTTCATCTGGATTCTCATGCTTCTGGGTATAATTTTATCTTCCCTACACTTCTGCAAAAAACTCACTTGCTGCTCCATGTTGATTTCTTTTCTTCTATTGTTCTGCTCCCTCATGCTCCCTCATGAGTAACTGTGAGGATTGTGATATGAAATATATTGGAGAGAAGGGTAAATTGTTGAAAGAAAGAATTAAATAACATAAAAGCGATGTGAAATATGGTAGAGAGAGTAATGCTATATTCAAACATGTAAAAGAAAAAGCACATAATGTGGACTGGGAAAAAGTGATTGTATTAGAACATGAAGATAGTATGTGGCCTAGAAAATGGAAGGAGGCCTGGTGGATAGAAAAAGAAGTAGATAAGAACTTAATGAACTGGACCAAAGGTTTTAGCATTAATAAAGAATGGAAGATGATTGTTGACAAACACAGAGATATGTATGTTAATTGAGGTGTTAGGGGGCTCTAAGTTTGCTTCATGTTGATTCTCTTTCGTTAACATGGGATGTTTTATGGCGTCTCTGATTGGCTGCTTGCTTCGGCCAGTGAGGGAGCAGGTAGATTATTGGGCTTGTATTTATATGTGTGTATTTTTTTGTACAGACTCAGTGTATGTCTGATGAGGATCTTTGCTAGAAGGTCGAAACGTTACGTGTAATTTAATTTTTTACGAATAATATAGTCTTGTTCAGCAGTTCAGTGTTTTTAAAAAGATTGGGTTAGTAACACTCACCCACTGCACCAATTAGGACGGTTCTAGCGACTCTGATCTAGTCTAACCTTTCAGACAACACTTCAACAATCTCTCTACGAGGCCACGGTGGCTCAGTTGGTAGAGCTCTCACATCTGGTGCTAAGGGTCGTCGGATCGATTACTGTTCATGCCATGTGGGCTTTGTGGTGTACAAACACTGTGTGTTTGGGTTTTCTCGGGAATGTCCCGTTACCTCTTACTTTCTTCATTCCACCAATTCATCCCAGTATCATCCATATGGCCTGAGCCATAGTTGCCTAAAGGCCTTAAAATAAAATTCAAATTCAGCAATCTTTCTACACCTTATAGTTCCTGAGTTTTATTTTGTTGAACACGGATGGATCGACGGACAGAATAGTGGTATTATAAAATCCATTCTTCACAGCTTCACTATGAAGGGACCTAAAAAGTTAATTTGATAAATAGTATTAAAAAGTAATTTTAACTTACTCTATAGACTATGGAATCCTCCAGTTCATTGGCACAGTAATTGTCGTTCAACATTGGATTCTATCATGTGCATGTTAACCTAGATTTCGCAACAAAGATCTAGGGTTAGCTCCCAAAGAACTCTTCAAAAAATATACGGACAAAACAATGTTACGAAACGAAGTTCGCAAACGAAAGTAGTCACCTTGGGTCTGGATGACTCGTTTACTATCCTGCGTAAATGCCGTAACGAAACTGGAATTTTGATGATGGTCAAAGATGAGGGCAGTGAGTCAGGAAGGTATCAGGAATGTGGATTGTCCGTTCGAGTGGGAAACAGAATTTTGGTTGTATTGTGACATGACCGACAAGAGAATTTAGAGGCTAAACGTGGATGACGAACGATGGTGAGATTCTCAAAAGTAGCATAAATTCGACCTTCAAATGAGTTACTTAGGACACTTTTAACTTTTAAGTTGGCACAGTAACGGATACATTTAATACTTTTCGAAACTAGCACATGGTGACCTACAGACCACATTTGTAGTTTCATTACTCACTTCAATAGTGATACAGATACTTCTAGATATTTTGCAAAAGAAAAACTATGTCTCTCAACTTTATATCCATTTAGAACTTTTTATAATAACAGTTTATAATCCCGAAAATCTTTCGATGACCCTATCGTTACTCACCATGTACGTTATTCAGGAAGACTGCTGGGACTCTCGTATGCACCTTGCAGCTGATTGCAGATGCTAAATGCTGTCAACCACGAATCTGGTTTAATGGAAACATTTTAGTAATCATGTTATTTCTCGTAGTAGGAATATGGAATGGCTACTTCGTTTACTTAATCTTTCAGTTACTTCATGTAAACAGGTAGTATACAAGGTGTCATTTTTTAAATTAAACTTTATTTAGAATCCACCTTGCATACCATTCTCCTGACTGTTCTTGTAATGCCCCTTAGACCGTTCCATAAACAATAAAGTCCTCTGATATCATCCAATACCTCCCAAAGGATTGGAATAAATTAATTACATTACAGTGATGTTAAGTTCATGTATGCGCAAAGTTTAACACCTTTACTGTAATTGCTACTTGTAATTTTGATTCAACTCTTGTCTAATGTTTCACACACAACACTGCAATATTAAATTGCCTATTTCTATTTACAATTTAAAACTTTGTCCATGGTTCTATATTTTTTTTAATTTCAATAAGTGACTACTTTTAGTTCACATTGTATAATTATGTTAGTTTTAAAACTTTCAGTGGTATGCGGATTACATTCTTCAAATTTGTCGTTTTGTCATCAATATCTCCTCACTAGATAAGCGATATTTTTAGATATCTAGCACTGAAATTAATATCAAAAAGAAATAATGAACTGGAGAAATTTAAAAATACAAGGTAACCAAAAAGTTTTTGGCACTTTGACTTCCCATTAATCATGCGCTCACAGAGAGGAAACGAAATGACGCACGTGTTTTCCAAGGGATCGGAAGTTAGTCCGACCATCGATCTCCAGTAATACAGGCATGGTGCTCACACATAGAAGTCATAGTTCGTCCAGAGTAAAAGAGAAATGTACGTATCAAAGCAACGTGTGTTTGTTGTATGACTTTAGTGAGTTTGTCAGCTGCCGCATATGCCAGGCATTTGGTGAGAATGCCGTGAACGAACGCACTGACAGGCATTGGTTTCAGAAATTCCGTTTAAGAGATGTGAGTGAGCCTTGCTGATGAACCTCGCAGTGGACGACCACATGTGTTTTATGACGAGGCCCTGAAAGCAACTATCCAGGAGAACAGTGGTCTAATGTGTGATGAACTTGCAGAAATGTTGCACGTTTCCGCTTAAATAGTCAGATTGCACCTGCATGGGACAGGGAAGTCATACAGGTTAAGCAAGTGGGTATCCCACACATTGTCGCCAGCCAACAAGGAACAGCGAGTGACAGCCTGTTTGTCCTTGCTCACTCGGCACCTGAACACACCCATACTTGACTGCTTGCTCACTGGTGGTGAAAAGTATGTCCTCTATGACACTCCCAAGCGTACCAGACATTGGTTGTCGCCTCGTGACCCTGTTCCTCACACCTCAAGAACACCTCTTCACCCACGAAAGGTTATGCTCTCTGTGTTGTGGACTTGTCACCAAGTGGTGCATTACGAGCTCCTTTCACTTGGTCATACCATCACTGCTGACCTCTACTCACAACAGTAGCAAGGGGTGCACCGTGCAAAGAGCATGCATTGGTGAATCGCAAGTGTGTGTGTTTCCTCCATGACAATGCCAAGCCACATGTGGCAAAGAGGACCCGGGAGATGCTTCAGCAACTAGGCTGGGAGACTTTGTGCCATCCACAATATTCACCGGACCTTGTGCTAGCAAATTTCCACCTGTTTCATTCCTTGACAACCACCTCCGTGGGAGATCCTTCGCCAATGAAGGAGACCTGCGAAACACATGCACGGACTTCTTTGCCTCGAAGATCGCCGACTTTTATCAACACGATCTTGTTCAACTGCAGGAACATTGGCAAAAGATGTTGGATGCTGTTGGAGCTTACTTATAAACGTAAAGGTATGTACCGTCCACAGTATTGGTCTTTGTTTATCACTGCTCTAGAAGGGCAAAAACTTTTCTGATTACCTTGTAGCTACATAAAGTTCAAAGAATATATATAGTGGAAAACGCTATGTTTGTTTATACATGTAAACCTCTCAATAGCAGCATTGATAACCGAGCCACCGTAGCTCAGTGGTTTAGCGTTGGTGTAGCATTCGGGAGGTCATGAGTTCGATTCCAGCAGCCGAGCATTCAGGTTGAGTTTTTCAGGGCTTTCCCTTAGTCACACCAAGCAAATGCCGGAATGGCACCTTGCATATAGACCCTGGTCGACACCTTCCCGAATCCTTTTCTCTTCTCTATGCCGGTCTAAACCTTAGGTATCTAAAGGCCGTAAATTAAATTCAAATTTAGCAGTATTGATAGCAAAACTATTGACATATCCACAGGATTTACTTCGAGTAAAACGAAAAAATATCTCTCGCCGTTATTTTACGAATAATGACAAAAACTATTTAATTTTTGTAGCTTGTGTACCTACCAACTTGTTAACAACTGAACATAGAGCAAATAGAGCTTGAAAATAAAAAAGTTCCTCTCCTGTGAATGTGGAGTTATGCACATTCCAGTGTGTAATTTGCGTTCCTATTAATCCTCAACTGCGTACATGATACCCCTTTCAATTAGATCTAATTGGGTGTACATTTATGAAACTAAAACACAGGTTTACACTTTCTGAACATTTTTATTCAACATTTTTTAAAATATAAACGAACAAAGCAAATGAAATTGTTGTGCTTTTCGCTATCACACTTGTCAACACTTCATTCTATGAACGAGATAACTCGGGTTTTATCCTCGTTCTTTTCATCGTTTTCTCTTACATTTGGCTTCTGTCATTAGTTCAATTAGCAGGCTAAAGTGAATGAATTCTTTTCAATGAATTGAACGGAACATTAATTTCTAAAACTTCTCTCCAACATTCATGTGGTTCCAATTAAGCTTTTCCTGCTTTCTTTTATATTATCAATTTTGTGTATATATCTCGTTACACTCTCTCGTCTTTCACTAATTTGTTACAGAGTCCAATTTTACACACGTACTTCAATTCTACACATTTATATTTATGTTCATTAACGCATTTCTGTGTATTATGATTTAAGTTGAGGTCATGATTTTTGTCCTTGTATATGTCTTGATATTATTATTTTTATTGAATTAGTCTTGTTCATGATAACTTTCTTTGTTGCTAATTGTTTTCGTTTTGTTGTTAAACATCCCTATGGCTGCTGCATCTGGGGCCCTTTTAACCCTTGTACTACCTACTCTTATGTATTACATTCTAATGTTGACCACAGATGTTAAAGCAATAGTTCCGAATGATTTTTCAGTATTTTATTGTAATTTCTAGTTTCAATGAAGGCATTATTCATTATGAGTAACATTTTGCATCTGTAACAAAAGTAAATTTGTTTATATATACTTTTCATTGTCTTAGTGAGATCTGTACAGTGACAACAATACGTACACAAGAATTGCTGTTTGTTATTCTCTAAATTAGAACATCATAAGAACTAGTGCCGGATCTAGAAATTTTCCAATGTGGGGCAAAGTTAATTTTTTCCGTCCTTTCTATCGTTTTTTTTAGCCAAACAACACAGCCCGCCGACACGACGGCCACTACATTGTCTCGCATCATGTAATTTACTGCGTGACATCACTATTACTAACTCCAGTAAGGCTGTAGACCTGCCTATGTGACTTAAATTTCGTTTTTTTGAATTTTTAGAAAATGAAGGTAGGTTGTATGGAATAACAAAACAAAAATGCCTTAGTGCGCCGTTATTGAAATTTTGAACACTTTTAAGTCAATTTTAATTTAATAGGCATTTTTACTTCCTTTTTATGAGCTTTTATTTTTTTTATTTTTAGTTATTTGCCGCCCCCTAAACTTGTCTCCTGGGGCATTTGCCCCCTTTTGCCACCCCGTAGATCCAGCACTGATAAGAACCCTTACTAGTTACACACTACTATTATTGTATTCCTTGCACCTTTTGTTACAAGTAGATGAACCTTCTACAATTAAAATATCTATCAACTGACAGTTACCCATCTTGGCCCCATACGACTGAATGATTCTGATAAAAAAACCTTTTTTGATAAGATTATCTACACATTCTAGCGGGTACATTTAGGGACAGTGTTTCACCATCGTTTTAAAACTTGTGTTGCCAGGTACAATGGAATAGCATTATCTACGTTTTATGAGGGAAAAATATATCATGGAGTCAACACTGACGCCAATGGCATCTGAGGTATGTTTTCAATAGTTAATAGTTATCTGTTTGGCATCATATGACTGAGTGATTCAAACGGGGATCTTTTTTTTTTATAGAAAGAAAGAATATCTATACACTCTTGAAAGCAAATTTATAAACAACGTTTCACATTCTTGCTATCAACATATTTTTCAAGATAAAATGAAATAAATGGCGATACGTTTGGTGAAAAAATCATGGCGTCAGCGTTGATCCCAATGGTAACTGTTCAAATTTTATGAGCAAACTTGTAAAAAAAAAAAAAAAAGCCGTGAGGATAAATTACTTTTGGGAAAAAATACAAACATTTGAGAATAAATATTAAAAATGTCACGAAAGAAGAAAAATTATCGTTTGTGCTTTTGCAAAACATAAGAAACTAAACATCTGATTAGGGTCACCCGATACCCCGTAGTAGTAGGAGGGTTACTAAATAAACAAACGTTACACATTAACGTGTCACTGAAGTAGAATCAATTTACTAGAAACAATACGTTTTAAAACAGAAAAGCTCGTACAGTTCAAACCTGCTAGCAACTAAACTATGTGTTCTACATCACATCAATTGTTTATGGAAAGAAATTAGCAAGTTACACTTATATTGTCAGAAGCAAATTTTCTATAACAGATGGTAATGACATAGAAATTAACAAAAATAACTTGTCACTAATCAGATCTGAAGGATGTTATTTTGCAGTTGCATGATACATATGATTTACAAGGAAAGAGTTTAATACTATGATACAGTGAAACCTGTTGCTTCTGGAACGTAGCCAATCATCAGCTAGCCAAAAATGATGTCTAAAAAAGGGTTTCGAAACCTTGATTGTCACGCAAGCATCTTTAATGTTAATTAACTTTCTAGCTTTCTTTTTTTAAAAATTCAAATGTTTAAAACAAAAATGGGCGACATACAATACAACATAATTAAAAATGAAACTTTGGAATCATTGCAGAAAATAATGTTGACATTGAAAAATCAACATGTTACTATATGTGCTATGAACATCTCAAAAGGTGGTGCATTGTTGTGTTATGTGAGAAAGCATTAATGTTTTCTTTTTAGTGGATTTTCATTACAGCGTTTTTAGAAATCGTTTTTGTATGATATTATTGAAATGAATCTGATTTTATATCTAATAATATTTCACTATATATATCATGCAAAACATAGTAAAAAGCTGGGTTATATATATATACCAGTATATATGTAAAAAAGCAACCAGAAAGTTAGATGAACAAAATGCTAGAAACATTTGCGTTATCAGAAGCTTTATTAAAGATATGTTCTAGAAAAAAAAGGTTCGTTCTTCATGAATGGCAACCAGATGGAAATTGTAATTAAATTTTGAAAAAATAATGGAAAAAAAAGAGTGTGTAACTGATAGTCCGGTGCAATCCTATCTTCGCTCCAGCTACCCCCATAAACACAAATGCGTGAAAGTACACCCTCATAAAATATAATATACAGTTGCATGTAAAGACCTTATGATTGCTATGACGTCTACTCTGTTTAAAACACTGAAACTCTAGTCTCCACATCAATATATTTTATTAAGGGCTATATTTATGCTTTGCTTAAATGTGAGTAATTTGTTATTTCTTTAATTAATTATTGATTCTGTTTATAACAGCCCTTCTTTCTCAAGATAATCACGTTTGGATTCCACGAAAATGTTCTATTTTTATATGCTTCTGGCACCAGCTTTATTTATAACATTAGAATGAAATAACTCGTAATTTATAGAGTCCTCAGAAGAGTATTGGACAAGCAAATTGAAGTACTATTAATTTTCTGCTTCGTATGAATTACATATGATAACCATATTTGAAGTACAGTTTACTCAGAATTGCTTAACAAGCTATGAAATTAACAATTTGATAAATCTTAAAATAATACTGTTTCTTATTTTTTTTTTATAGTTTCATCTGTAGTTGTTTTTAAATGCATACTAACGCTTATCACAGAATAAATAAAATATATGATTGTGTATTTGAAGCGATAGACGCAGACCAAATTCAAATATAACATGTAATTGTTCATGGAAATAAAACTAACAATACATTATTATTACCTGTAGGCCAGAGAAATGTTTATTGTAATCAGAGGAGGGACTAGAAAAGTGGTTTTTAACTGCTGGTCCGCGAAACTATTATACCGGTCCCTCTACAAACGAATATATTTAATTATTTAACGCATAATTCTGTATATTTCGACACTTCAAAATGAAGTTGCAAATTTACAACTTATTCTCCAAATTAACTAGAATCTTAAGATTTTCTGTCATCTTTTGAACGTCAAATACACCTTTTAACTTACTGGCATCTTATCGGTCCCTGAGAGATTTTCAATCTAATTCGCCGGTTCGTGAGTCCTAAAAGGTTAAAAAAAAAACACTGAAGTAGAGACTCGAAATGACTTGATTGGTTATTTTACGAAAATGAACGAAATATGTAAGAAGGGAAAAAGAAAAGCCATTTGTGTTAAAGCAAGGTTTCTATGAGAATATACGTATATTTATATTATTCTCCATCAACGTCTGTTACACTTTAACATAAATAATTAAAAATAAACTATAAGCCGTTTTTAAATGTATCATTCTCTTATTTTCTTAACCGAGCCACCTTAGCTCAGTTGTAGAGGATTGGCATAGCTTTCGGGAGGTCCTGGGTTCGATCCCAGCTGCCGATCATCCTGACTGAGGTTTCTCCAGGTTTTTTCCTCAGTAGCACCAGGTAAATGCCGCGATGGTTCCTTCAACATAGGCCCTGGCCGACACCTTTCTAAACCTTTTCCCCCTTCCCTATCCCGATCTGAGCCTCAGATGCCTAAAGGCCATAAATACAATTTTAAAAAAATTCGTTTTCTTACATCAGGAACTAAGTATTTGTAAACCACATGCTACATGGAGAGCCGTTGGCTAAGGTAATGCTCATTATATCCTTGTGCTTCTCTTCTTGATTTAGTGACATGTGATGCAACTAGTTTGTTGGGAATTGTTGCACCATTATCATGTTCAGAAGCAAATCATTTCCAAAGTGTGTTTAAGAGATTTCTTAAAATAGTCGATATTTTAAAACCTTGATAGTTACACCGTTTTATAAAATCCTTGGGAGTGTAATAATCCGAACCTTTAGCGGAATTTACGTTCATTTTTAACTTGTAACTTATTTTACACATTAAGGCTTCATAGATGAATTCGAAATCAAGTGAGATAGTGGCATGTATTAAATGTGAGCATAATTTAAGATGGTAAGGTGATACACATTTTACAAATGCGGTAGACGACTCCAGATGAAGATGTAAGGCAGATTTTATTGTGTTTACTTGTCTATTTTCAAAATGACGGAAACATCCATTGTAGTGTAGAAAACTGTACCTAGTCTTAGGTTATAACCGGACTGACATGGCTCTTGCACCGCAAATATTGGTAATATAACTACGTATCTACTTGAGTAGATTCAGTACTGAGTAAATGAACTAACACCGATTAAAACAACGATATGTTTTCTATAAAATAAAGTGTAACAGTAGACAATAGCTAATATATGTTTTTTTTTCTCATGGTGCTTATCTGGGATTAATTATGTATTCAAACTTGGTGTTAGTTCTTCCCTATTACAAGTTCGTGTAAGTGTAATTGTATAACAAGAAATGTATTCCCTTTGATGTCTGAGGAACATTTTTCTATTTTAGAAATAAGTAAGACTGGACGCAAACCAAAATTGCAAGCTGTGACAAAACAGATAATATTGTCCAACCGTGCCTTAACGTCGTACTAAACCCATATACCCATAAACCCATATAACTCGTATTTAAAACCTGGCGCGCGCACACATTGAATCAACAATGCAGAGCTTATCAACAATGCAGCAATGAATCAACATGCACAACTATATTTGCTTAGCACCTAAGCACGAATAAACAAAATTCTGTTCCGCTCCAAGTAATTGTTTGGTGCTCCATACCAAAATTTCAAACGATCAACCTATTTCGTTTCTATTCACTTCCTCTACATTTATTCTAGGTAAATTCTTGTGAGAACTCAACAATTTGTAATACCAGAATTACCGTAATGTTCCGAATATAAGTCGACCAACTTTTCTAAATAGACAAGCTTTACGTTAGCATTCGATCTTTATGAGAGGTCGACTTATATTAGGAATCGTCTTTTAAATATTATTTTCCTTTATTGCTTGGTACTATGTTTGCCCGTTTTTTGTTTTTTATTATTGTTTAAATTTGTTTGTACGAAGTAAACCTGGGGGAAATCTCAATTATTTCCCTCTGTAGTGCTTATGTTTTCGGTCTAGAAAGCCCCTGATATGCCTGTTCGTGCTAGGTGACGCGCAGTACTGACTACACAGCCGTCACTCAGGTGGATGCAGTTCCACCAAACACGAACAGATGGCGTTGGGGCAGGCTCAGGGCCTATCGACCTGTTACGCCAGTGGTTATTTATTATTACCAGTGTTTGTGTTTACTTCCAACTATTATAAAAGTCCTGCGAAAACACTTGTGCTATTTCTGAAAGAATTCCAGTAGAAAGGATGAAAGAAATATGAACGCAGCTAGCAGAAACCAATCTGTTTCATTTATCACAACTCTTTGATCTTCAACAATGAACACGCCATAATGTTAGTAAAAAATATTCGACTTATATTCGGGCAAATACTATTTTCCTCCGAAACAGGTCCTGAAAACGAAGGTCGACTTACATTCCGAAAAGTGCTGTTTCCAATGGAAGGAATTACAAAATGAATATGTACTTTGCACATTCCCATCATTAATGAAGTGCATTCCCTTATGTTGGCCCCTGGTAAGCTGAGGAGCAGCGTATATTCCTTGCTGTACAACTCTGCTGATTTTAAGGCCAAACACTGTCGATCAACGTTTTCCGCTTCCTTCATGCTATTGAACTGTCTACCTCTGACAGAATACGATGAAGATATGGAATGGTGGTAATTCAAGTTAAATGACGGGTATGGTAATAGGTAGATGTCATGCAAGAGTTTTTGGTGTACATGTCGTGTTCCATTGTCTACTAAAGGTAGAGTTGTTTTATTGACTGCAATGTATTTTTGACACGAAATAATATAGAACAGCTTAGTTCGTCTGGATAAACTCAACAATTACTAAACCATTAGGGACCAGCTGCAAGTATACTATGGCATTTATTTTGCACCAGATTCAGGATATCACCTTCTCCTTAATCTATCTTGGATTCACTTCAGGATATCACCTTCCTGAACCAATGTTCTTCTTGAACGTACTTTCCACTGGGATTAAGGTATGGGGAAAATATACAATTTTCCCTTTTAGTAAGAATTCGAAACCAAACACACAATTCATTTGGTTTATTCAACAATTGCTAACACCGGGACAACTCACTTCGAAGCCTGTATATGTATCACATCTTGGGACTCAATTTGAGAGCGTATAAGCATACAGCTTAGGCGATCAAAGTGTAAATGTATCTAGGCTGAGAAGTTTCTACCCTTTATTGACAACACTCGAACACTTGTTCTGTGTTACGTTGAACAACATTGAGCAAGGTCTCTCTATTTGTGGTCGACTGGCCTCAACATTTCTTCCACATACGTGTCGTCAGATTAAAAGTGTTCCAACCATTTGCAAGCTTTGTGTTGATCCACTGTTCAATTCTATTAAAAATTATATTTACCTCGTGACAGCAGCAGCCTAAGCTTAGATAATAATGTCATAATAAGACCTTCACGTTACATTTATCCTACAATAGTTTTACTGACAAGTGAAAACAGTGTGCCACTGCAAAGATAGGTTAAAAGATACGTCATGCGTTCTATAAGATCTCGTAGAATCAATCCCAGGATATCGTGCAAGTAGAATGAAGAGCTATATACTCGTAAACATCTTTGCGTTTGATGGAGTACTTTGACTGTCGGTAGTAGCCAGTTCACTTGAGACGCGAGGGCTGCTTCACGTAGTTGGCTGTGGTAGTTTAATAATTGTAACTCAGCCAACAAGTGAGAGGTTCAGCTTCGAACTCCAACTACGGAAGTGGTCATTTTTCTGTCAATTTTACAGTGGTTTCCATTCACTAGAGCTTTGTGTAAAAGACATTAACACCCCTCCTCCAAAAAAATTGAAACTTTTACTTTCTTTTATTATTTTCGTCTATTGTAATAGTTTCCAATTCAGCGCCTTTACCATGTATAATGTTTATGAAGAATAACAAGTGTAGAGAAAGTTACAATAGGTAGATATAAAGGTAGCCATTTTGCCTGTCGATATGTTCTTTGTCAGTACTAATCTACGAGGAGCATTCAGAAAGTAATGCCTCCAAGCTCACTACTTCGTCAATAGTACTGCAAACATTCTGAACTGTTTATCATTAATGCACTGATGTTTAAGCTATAGAATGTCACTTGTTTCACCTTCCTATCTCTTCTCGTTCCAGAGTAATGGAGCAATCCATGGCATCCAGTGGTGATATCCGGCTGAAACAGCGGGCTGTCATTAACTTTCTGACTGCGGAAGGTTGTGCGCCCAGATGACTGCAGTTTACGGGCATACCTGTATTGACGTCAGCACTGTGCGGAGGTGGGCAAGGACTGTGAAAGACCAAAATCCAGCTGCATCAAATCTCCATGATCAGCACCGAAGTGGACGGCCCGCAACTTGTTGAAGCGGACTTTTGAAAAATGATGCCACCATTTGTAGCTGACATTGCAAGCTTTCCACTGATACATGTATTGGTGTTATCTGTCAAACACAAATAAAGGTATCACCTTGGAGGCATTACTTTCTGAATCACCCTCGTACATTTCAGCAAGCTTATTATTTATTTTGCTAGTCTTGAAGACAATAAGTGAAGAATTTAACCTTTGCTCTGAATTTTAAATTTAATTTGAACAATATCTATCAATGTTGTACGGTTCACTGGTTTAAGGAATTTAGCTTAACTATCAAGCTTAAATTCAATTAAGAGACCATTTAATTTTGGTATTGTTTGGGTTTTGTCTTAAATTCATAGGAAAATATACGTTGGTAGTAATCACACGCAGCTGATTAATTACGAATATTTTCTTCTCCTCTGTGTCAAACGTGAAGATTGAATCAGCAGCGCCTCTAGCGCGGTTGAACAGTTGACTCAAAAACCTAGTTTTAATTAGACTTTGCGTATTTCGAGTCGGTTCCCAAAATAATAAAAAAAAAAGTATCTTTAGGACTTAAATCTCTTGATTTGCTCCAGAAATTGAGAAAACGTTCGTTCCATGGGGGAAGCAAGAGGAATTCTCAGAGACGTTGCCACATGCAATCATAGGGAAAGAAAAGTGGTTCGTGCTAGTAGTGGTGGTAGTGGTCTAGAAAATACCACCATGAAGTTTCTAACTGATGGCTGCGGCATTTCGCAAGCTCATTTTGGAATTTTGTAGGAGTAGTAAAACCTCTACGACTAGCTGAATTCGGAAAAGCAAACAGAGAAGTAAATTAAGTCTTGGCAAAGTCGGAGACTTTCCTGGATTAACCCAGCGACATGATCATCATCTCTATGAATCCACAATCTAATTTCCCCCCCTTTTCTTTCCTCTCTTCCTTGTTTCAGTCGTTCACTTGTTTTCCCTTTCCACAGGTCTTAACTTCTCTCTTGTAAAGTGGATTTATTTTAATGGTTGTTAATTGTAATGCGTATACGCTTTACAAGTTCGTAATTAAAAAAAATGTAGAACTAAAACTAAACTGTATTTCTAGCAACGTAAATTCTTCTTTGATAAAACTGTCTAAATTATTACTTAATGTCGTTATTTATTTCTCTTAATGTTTAAGCTCACGTTTCATATAACTTCCGCAGAAAGAAGTCAATGATTCTAGAGTCTGATTTGCTTTGGGTAACTATTAGAAAAATAAGACAGTATGTAACAAATGTTTCTGAACTCTAACCAGGTCAGTAAAAACCTCTTTTGTTTACATAAACGGAAAATAAATCGTGACGGAGCCTACCTTTTAGGATATTTCCGAAACATGATTATTATCTTGGTGCAAGACTGTTTTTTTTAATGGGGATGGAATAACTGCATATCAAATAGTACCAGATCTTTATAAATGCATTGCCGTAATCATATGTAAGATACGAGGAGCCGTTCGAAGTTATAAATCCAGGAAATTAAAGCAACTACCATCAAACTGTCCTTGTGATATGCACCTATTTAATGCTTTCAGTGTATTGTCCCTGCTGCTGAAAATAGAATACAAGTCATTTGGTGCCATCCTTATGCAGCAATATGAGAATATCTGGAAATATTATTATTACAGCCTCCCACTGTCCATTACTCAAGGCAATGATTGCGGACTTTGCAACATGCAGCATTTGCTGAAGATAAATCCAAATCTAAAAATCCAGTTGTGTGAGGCCAGATGATCTAGATAGCCATTGCACAGGAGCACACCTGCAAATACAATCACCAGGGATTTTGCACCTAACCATTGACCAGCATTTGCTGGGCCTCGTCTTTGTTGGTAAGAAGAGGAGAAACTGCCACCTGGATCCACAAAGGAATTGAACAATGGTTTCTGGAACATTTCCACATACCACAGACAACAATCACAGACGCGTGGTAGGGAGTGCCCCCCTTCCGGGTTGGTGTTCATCGCGGCAGATTTTAGCATTGCTATGCGACTGCTAATCAATTACAGTGGATTTTAAGAAGGTAGTCATGGTCCGAAATATCCTAAGAGATAGGTCTCATGGCTCAGTCTTGGATCAGATTCTCAGTTCCACCTCTGAAATAATAGGTTGTCCTTGGACTTTGAGTCGCCCTGGATTGTGGTAGAATAAAATATATTAGATAAAAACGACATGAGGTTTGCTCAAGTTTTTCAGCCTTACTGCTTTGTAACTCATTATCATCTGATTGTTTTATATTCAGTTATTAAGTTAGTTTAGTAACGTAGTCATTAACGAGATTTTCTTGCGTTGTAGGGCCTAGTTTTAAGGCAATAGTTTGATTAGGAAATACTATGAGAATGTGCAGACATTTTCCTGTGAGATGTTCGGTTAGCGGACAGTATTAAAGGATATTTTCAATAAATAAGTGCAGGAAACTGGAGGAGATGACAACAGCAAAAGAGATTTTTAATCATTCGAAATGTGGTGGTACCTACATTGTAGAAAATGTTAAACAGAATTTATGGCGATCACCCAATGAAGTACTTCTTAGATTTAGCCCAGCAGATAGGTAGGT
Organism: Lepisma saccharinum; assembly: GCA_022664845.1. NCBI lineage: Eukaryota > Metazoa > Arthropoda > Insecta > Zygentoma > Lepismatidae > Lepisma > Lepisma saccharinum. The sequence goes on from JAGDQP010005615.1 coordinate 53,720, forward strand.
TCCTATATATCCATTCTCCTCGTAATTAAAGACATTAGGATTCAACAAATAAACATAGATCCTTAAAGGAGTTGAGACTTAACATACTGATAGTCAAAGTTGCTTTCCTCTTTTAGTTTTAAAGCTTCCCAACTTAAGATATATCGTGAGGGCAAAGTCCGTAAGAGCCTTCCTGGACTTGTACCAGCAGGTGAGTTTAGACATCGAATACAATGGCAGATGCTTCCAAGATTCAACCTTAAAGAGCCTTCAGAAGGTTTGAATAAAGTACGTTTTCTTTTTAACTTTCACAAATTGACGTTTTTGAAATCTAACATTTTACAAGTAAAATACGAATATTGAAATATTACAATTTGTGTCCGGAAGCTTTTATTACACCTTGTATAAGATGTTAATACCAAACCATTTCTGAAATTTTTCAAACCTATTCTCTCGTCCCTATCGTAAAGGTTTCAGTATGCTTTGTTAATATAAATTCAATGCTCAATATAAGTCATTAGTGACATGTTTTGGAAAATTCACATATTATAAACGCCTTCTCGTGTACCCTACACTTTAATTGATTATTGAAAGAATAGGGCGTAATACCCGAGTACATATTGAGCAACTAGCGAGGAGGTTTAAAAGAAATTACATGTGTAAATGTAATGTAATAGTTGCGCCGGTTCCCACACACATAAATATGCTTTTATTGAAGCATTTGAGCGTTTCTCTGGAACTCCACTGCATTTGAATATCCATTCATTGATACGTATGGAAAAGCACCTGTTCCACCATGACTTCGTCATCGTTTGTTACAGAGATTTGCATTTACAATTAGTTGTGCAACATGTCTTCAACTAAGTGTGCATTTTTCTGTATTCCTTTCGACTGGTAATTCATATTTTGTATGGTTAAGATCAACATCACATTATGTAATGATTTGTAGGAATGAAAGAAGAAATGGTTTAAAAAAACAAAATACAGAAAATGTACTGTTTTTTTCTCACACTCGGAAGAGATTACCAACAAATTGTGAGTGCCTAGAATATACCCAGATAGCATAGCAAACTTAGAGCAAATTTCGTATTGCACGTCTGCAAACTTGCTTTAAGCTTGTAGCAAAGCTGCTCGTTGACAAGCGAAAAATTTACTACAAACCTGGCACATCAAAATGTGCTGCAAAATTGTCACGTTGAAGTTGCTACTAGCCTGTCTTGCCAAAATCTTGATGGGCCAACATAGGAAAAATCTTGACGGAAGGTTATCATTAATGGTTTTGTCTATTGGTATACATATTTAGCCGTACTTTCTCCATTACTTTCATGAGGTAATGTTTTTCAACTGTCTACAGTGGGGTTCGAAACTAGAATCTTCAGATTTGTTTATTGTCTGTCACTGTAACCAGTACCCTATCGTAACATCCCTGACTGGTTTCTATTTTTACTACTCTTTTCATGTTACGAAAACTGTTTCTGAAGTAAGGGCATGCATGTACGCTTCAATTCAACATTGATATAGAGCTATGACGTGTTAGAGCTATGAAACCTGCTATGGTGATTTTTCGTAAGCGAACCTCCTCAGGAAAAGCATAAAGATGTGTATACTTTAGTGCTCGGGTCAACACCATATTGAGCTTTTCGTCTTTGTATTGCCTATAATGAAAAAAAAAATCTAACATGATTTGTTTAATTTACTTTCGTGAAATACGTACAATTTTCTAAATTGTATAAAATGTTGAAAAATACGAAAGAAAGGAAACGAGACCAAATATTTATAAGTACATAGAAAAATAAGTTGTTTAAAAAGGAAAATCACCCGCCTTTGACCGAATTTTTTATTCGATTTTTGACAGCAAGAAACGTGCCAGTAGTGGACATTAATCGCTAGATACGTGAGGTGTAGGGCCCGAATGCAATTAGTGACAACGAGGTGCGTAAATGGGTGCGATCGTTCAAGGACGGGCAGGACAATGTTCATGATGAACAGCGATCGGGCCGACCTTCGAGTTGGTGCGCGCAGTTGACGGAAAAATCCATGAAAACCGGTGTTTCATGATTTCCACGTTGTCACTGGAATTTCCTGCAGCAGTGTGTCGCCGGTTAGCAATTTGACACCGATGAAGAAGCGAAACCAACGGTTGAAGATTGGCTTCGGTCACAGGCGGGTGGTTTCTATGACGTGGGCATACAAAAACTTGTCGAACGCTATGATAAGTGTTTAAACATACATGGTAACTATGTTGAAAAATAGCTTAATATATATTGAGGAACTAATCAAAAATGTTTGGTACTTTCTTTACTAGTTTCGTTTCTATTGACAATCAAACCTTACTTAAAAATGGCCCCCGTATAAAGCTAAGCTAACAAGTTACCAGGAGCAAGGATTATGGGCAAACTTCCGGAGGTGATTACTTATACCAAGGTAAGAAACATAATTTCTATAAGCGTATGTCCAATTATCTGAAGACACTCAACAAATTGTGCATAACAACAAATGGGGTAAGAACTTTACCAATTTGTTATATATTTACGGTTACAGTCCTATTTTTTCTGCATTTCGTCGCTTAGAGAATTTGTGACGCCCCCAATCTATTATTTAAAAACAAGAAAAGTACGTATTAATGACTCAACTTGGTCGAACGTATGCAACGGCATGATTGAAGGAGCACCGCTGGTTGATTACATACCATTCACCTTGGCTGGTAGAAATAGAATATACGCATAGGTATTTTGTTCAAGCTTTACCCCTACTTGCGTTCATCTTGTGTTTTGGTCATTCGTACGCTCTTATACTCTTTTCGTATATTTTGGGGAACAGAGCGATTTTACTTTGCAATACATGATTTTCTCTTTTAGAAGAAATCATGTGTGGTCCGAATTTGGTGAAAACAGAGGAAACAGAATACTTTGTTATTGGAAACTTTAACAATAAGTATGAGTGTTTGCAGTAAAATCCTGATGCCGACCATTGTTTGTAGCTGATACGAGAGAGTACCTGGTGCAAAGGTTACGAGTAATGGCTAACATAAATAAATTCCTTTCAAAACTTCATGGATGATCATGGTCATGTTATTCTTATTATTTTCCATTTTAGTTTTGGTTACTAAAAGTCTGAAATATAAGCACAGGAAGGGATCTTATTACGTTGTATATATTATAATAAAGCTGTTAGGAAACCGCAAAAAACAATGATTTTATTATTTGCAGGTAAACATAACATGATGGACAAATGCTTATGTTGTGTTCGTAGATAGTAGCCTAGAATTGCAAGAAAACGACTCTCGATATGAAACTATGGTAAATTTGAAAATGCTGAGTAGTAATATGGTTGAGTGTCTTATTAATTAGCTTTACTTAGTAAAGGTTGTTTAAAATTTTCATTTTGTTCACCTCTAAGGTATACCTTTAATTCTCTGCTTCAGAAGCGGAAACGTCGATATTAGATCACTTAGGAACAAACATATTTTAAACCACATCAGATAACTATGTTATACAAAATGAAATTTCTGGCTGTCAAATGTCAGAACTAGCCTTTGACTATAAATCTTTAACAGCACGTTCTGTAAGGTAAAAAGATATTAAACATAAGCAAGCGTTTAGTGAACTGTGATGTCTAATTACTGGTAGATAAATTTGCGATTAAAACACGCCCAAGGTTGTGAAATCAAGGCTCGTGATGCTAAAATGTCATCGCAAGTGTTTCCTCCAATAATATTGCATAATACTCGACGTAAAGGTTCATTTTCTAAGGCGAAAATGATATGGAAGTAAAGATGTAAACACAAAAAAATGGTGTAGAAACAATACATTTATTTTAATGTATTTCTATTCCGGGACCAGTATGATGCCAAATATATTTCCAACACAAACAGGTTTTGCTTTTCTTAGCTACGCAAATATATACTGTCAGTCTCGTTAAGCTCTGAGAAGTCAAGATTTCTAAGAGGAAAGCAAATGGTTCATGAGGGAATTCTTCAAGATGATACGTCATTTACCAACAGATGCTCAAGACGAAACTGAAAAGAAGTTGACATCAAGAAGGATCAGCAGAAAAAGTTGCCGACTCAAAGGATAAATACAAGGAAGATTTATTTTTCCTTGTACTGCTTTTTCCCCTTCCAGTTGAGCTGAACCAAAGAAAAACCTTTCTTCATTCAAAGAACGAGAATCACTGAAGCCATCTCTTCCTTAATACGAAATGAATGTAAAAAAAAAAGACATTCCTTGAAACCTGATCTCCTTTTTTTTGGCAGTCGTACCTTCGTTCAAGGAGCTCTCAAAACTTAATCTCACTACCAAAATCATCTTCGCTTGGCTTAGTGTTTACTTTGCATAACATCTCAAGAGTTCTCTTGGTTAGGGAGCATTCATATTCAAGCAACGGGAAGATGCAGCAACTGTGTTCTTAAGTGCTGCCTTTGTGGGATCTAATTTTCAACTAAAGAGAACTTCAGTTTCATTTATGATGAGAAGGAGAAAATTACCTTATTTTTCTCTGTCGTTTATTACAGTTCTGGTAAAAATCAAAGTAAAAACATCAATACCAAAAGTTGGCAACTACAGTTAGTTATTTAAGAAACACAGAAAACGTTATCAAAAACTAGTTTATTAACTAGGATCATACATTTTCCAATGTCGCATCTCTTAAAAGGAATATGAATTATTGCGAGTTTGTAAGTCATACTTAATGGTTATTAAAACCAGAACGTGTCATGTAACTGATTTCTTGATAGTTCGAAACATGAATTAGGTATGTTAATTGTATATTTGATATTAAAACTAACAAATTTCCCACCTTGGATGACTTTTCACGAGCCCATACACGAAAAGTATTGCTTTCTTTTATTTTTAACAACTCCAATTGCTTTTAGAGTTATCCATAACTAAACCCTTCTCTTGGTCTTAGCTTCAATGATTCCTGCTAGATAGAAACTAACTTCAGATTTGAAACAGTAACATGGATTTTACCGTGTGTTATCAACGTTGTGACAACCGGTGTCACAGATTAACTTTAGTGTCGTACGTAACCTATTAAACATGTCAAACTTCTGTTATCATTGTGTTTTTCACTTTTATTTCCTATACCCTTAACAATGTACGAATTGCTGACACAAACTGTCTTTATGGCGACATTTTATTGCCACCCAAATTAACGACTTAACGGTTTCATATGAATGCCAAACGTACTGTTTGCTACTGGAGACATGGTATGTATTTTTAAGCCATGTTACCGGACCAAGAAGGTAAAAGAGGCTGCTTCGACCAAATTGCTCTGTCCAACCAACGATTAGACGACACATCTTTAATTATCTTGCATTTAACGGAAACTGCTTATACGTAACTTTGAAATTCGTTATAAAAAAAACCGAAGTTATTTACTTCTGGTATGTATTGTTACAAGGGCGAACCATGACACAGGTCATCCGTCATTAAGTGAAACAAATAGAAACAATATACATATTGGGACTGGTGACTATAATTGGGAATGGTGATCATGTACACCACAGGATTGATACAAGTATCAAGGAATATTGTATGAAATGCATACGCATCCTATAGTATCACCAACTAATTTTCCCGCCTGTTGGTGCGGTGTGAATAAAATATGTTGTCAACACTAACAATTGTTCTACTTCTACTACTACAACTACTGCTGTTACTACTACAACTACTATTAATATTAGTTACCCATATCTTACGTATTACCTTTCTTCAATCTTCGTAATTAATTTAATAATAACATCAAACTTAATCTATTTTAAAACATACAATATTCATTATAAAAACTCCTGAATCCCTTCTGCGTACGTCCCTGAACTGCGTACTTACCAAAAGTAATGGTTATGGCGTTGTGGAACGTTTACAGTGTGAGCAACTTGCAAAAAAGAATACCATTAATTCAATAAAGTTACTCGTTTGATACTTTCATTCATGTTACCGAACCTTCTGGACGGTAACAGCACTATGGCTTACGCTCGTCACGAGAACCAACTATGTGTACGTCTTTGGAGAACATATTTGTTTACTTTATGACCTATCATCTATAATTACAAAACTATTTTTTTTAAATTTGTGTTAAAAATATTTACTAAATACATTAAAGATTCATATTAAAAATATTTCGCAACGATTTGCAATCGAAGAACTGAAGATTTTGTTTGAAGAATGACTTTATATTTTCAAAACAGTTTGCTATATGTTTTAGAGAAGGTATTAATATTATTTGGGAAAATTCTTTTAGTGTTTTCGTTCCATGAATATTGATATATAGCTCATCCAAAAAGCAAGTACTTTAAAAATATTTCAATGCTATTTTAAAGTAATTAAATAATGAACGATATGCTTGTTAGGAAAATACTTTCAAAACATTTCTAAAAACAATTCCGAATATTGAACACTATATTTCTAAACAATTTCCTTTAAAGGCATTTAGAAATATTTTTGCAATATTTTCAATGTATAAGTCGGCTATATCCATGTGTATTTGTGTATATCTTTGTGCTCGTGATCTTTACCAGTAGATTTTTCGACATCGCAAAAGGAAATAAGTCTTTCTCCATTGTTGTTGTTGATTTCATGAAGTGTGTATTTATCCATATTAAATCTATAGTTTTCCTACCTACCTACCTTAGCGTTGAAATCACCCAACACAATTCTAGTATTATACTTCGATACCATAGAGACAAAAACAAGCTAAGTAATAGTTTTACTGTAGACGAAACCAAAGCGCCCCAGTATAAATTCAAATTTTCTTATAACGTACCCAAAAGAAAGAGTTAAAGTCTTAGAGACGAATGGAGTCTAACCAAATGCCCGGTTTTAGAGTCAAAGTCAAAGATTATCCCACCGGTGTCCATGGCTTTTCCAACGGTGTATTGTTTATCTCTGTCGAACTTGTGGCTACTGAAATCTCGTAGGGGTACAAATGGATAATACTAAGTGATTGAAAAGGACCTGCCAGTTTTAGAGTCACATTCATAGTTTTCCTCACCATTGCGGACCATGAAGAATTCAATAGCGTATAGATAATCTCTCTTGGGCTTGTAGTTACTGAGATATAAGAGGGGCACAAATGGAGAATACTAAGCGACTACTGCGGCCTACGGTGGTAGGCCAATAACTCGAAGGTCCCGGGTTCGATTCCCGGCAGCGACATGGGTGTGGCTTTTAATGGCTAAAGGGCGAATCGTGACCGGTCGAAGTCCAAAGTTACTAGAGTAGCCCATGTAAACATATTTACCATACGAGTTTTACTAAGCGACTAGAAAGGACCTACCAGTTTTAGGGTCAAAGTTATAGGTTATACCACGGTTTCAAGACATTACGAATCCAATGCTGTATGGCTCATCTCTGTCTTACTTGTAGTTACTGAGATCTAGGAGGGGCATAAATGTTGAATGCTAAGCGATTGAAAAGGATCTGCCAGTTTTAGAGCCACATTCATAGCTTTTCTCACCGTTTCAGACCATGACGAATCCAACGGTGTATCATTCATCTACGTGAAATTTGTTGGTACTGAGATCTAGAGGGGAGAAATAAACATACATATGGAGAATATTAAGCAATTAATAAGGACCTGCCAGTTTTAAAATTTACGTGATAGATAATCCCATAGTTTGAGACCATTGCAAATCCAACGGTGTATGGCTCATCTCTGTTGGACTTGTAGTTACTGAGATCAAGGAGAGATACCAATGGAGCATACACATCGATTCAAAAGGACCTGCCACTTGTTGAGTCAAAATCAAAACTTTTCCCACCTTTTCATACCATTACGAATCCAACGGTGTATCATTCATCTCTGTGTAACTTGTAGTTACTAAGATTTAGGGGGGACAAACATATTATTTGAAAATACATATAATAAATATAGAAAACTAAGTAAATGAAAAGGACCTGTCAGTTTTAGGGTTAAAGTCACAACTTTCCTCACCGTTTGAGATCATGACGAATCCAACGGTATATGGCTCAATTCTATGGGGGATAGACAGACAGACAGGATAAATCCTATATCTTCCCTTATTCACTGATGTTCATACGAGTGCACTAATAACAGGATATGCAGTGAGAACACTATGTATCTGGGGAAGAAGAGAGCCATGAAATTAGTATTAGATAATGTGAATAGAAGAAGTTATACTACGCGAATTTAGGAAAGATGGAAAAAATTTTGAAACCTAACACAAAAATAGCCAAAGAATTCTTAGAAATTTCTCGACTATGAATAAGATTCACGTCACTATTATTTACAGCATAATTAAAAAGAAAACATTGTCGATTCTGATGAAATGATCCTGTAGTGTGTCGCTACCTGTAACCAACAAAGCTAAAATACAAACATGTTTTTTTTTAAACAATGTAATGCGAACATTCTTTTCAATTTTTGCCAGTATTGTTATTAGAAATTTCAGAACATGGGGCCCCACGTAGGTGAAAAAAAAAACAGGGAGAAAGAAGAAGAAAAATGACATTGGAAATATCCATCCCTACTTTGCTTCACTGTTTTAGGAAAGTGGCTTAAAATATTAGAGTTCATATACATTCATATAAACCACACAACACATTCTGCACATATTAGGAAAGCTTCAGAAATGCCAATCTCCAGTTTGACGATTCTATTACTCTAATTCTTCAACACGTGATACCAAGCGTATGCGGAATAGACTGTGTCCACTCACCTCAAATGTGTCAAGATTAAGCAGAAATCGAAGTGAAATATTACGAGTATTTATTACAAGCTACCGTGGATTAACACACCGTCTCCTCCCTTCAAATCCGAGAGAAGCGACGAAATCGACATTTACTAAGAATTGATTGCTTTTGAAGGCTACAAAACCCCATATAATCCATCTATTCCGATTCATCTGTGAGAAAAGAATGTTCTACTGCGTTGTTGAAAGGAGAAGGAGAGAGAGAGAGGGATAAAGACCGTTGTCCGTGCCATCTGGTGCTTTAATCAAGACCTTACACAAAACTAAAGAATTTCAAACGTTTCCACTTGGACTAACAAAAGCAAATAATGTGCGATGACCAGGTGTGAAATGATGAAAACACAAAGCTAGTTGTCACGTAAATGAATAACATATGCCGATGATCCTTTATATTTTTTTAAAAATGAAAAATTAAAATTAAGAAAATTTACAATTATTAAAATATCCAAATTATTAGATCCATAACTTTGTTAATATGTTAATATTTATATGGTTTGATCTACTTAGTTTTACCTTAAAGGTGTTATTTAATATTGTATACACTCCCTGAACAATGTGCTTATCTTGTTCAGAAGCTTTTTTTTTTATCTCAATGAGTAAAGTTTTGTCATTCACAATGGTTGATGGTGTTCTTAAATCTTCCAACGTTAATTTATCTCATTTCCTGATGTCATACAATAATGAAATTTTGCACAGTGACGTAAGTAAGGTGACAATACAATATTCCATTGTTACTTTCATACATTTCTATGCATTCATATATTTGATAAGAAGATTTTAATATGGAACTTTTTATCCTAAAATAAATATCAGTCCAGCAACAATGTGGTGTTTGACTGGCTACTGATAAGGGAGGTTGGTGAACTGTTCAGTCGATATCGAGATGATGAATATGCCAGATGATAAGACATAGCATGCTTACTTTAACAGCTAAAATATTAGCTGCCATAACTTTGTGTTAGTCTCGTAATAAATATACAAAATACTGAACATGGTTGGGCCAATAAGTCTTGCTAGTACAATCGAATTAATAAAATATACGAGGCAGATAAGAATGAAATGTCCTTGAACCTGTTATAGGCGAAGGGGAAAATGGCACGGACTATGCAGCGTTGCCGGCGGCCATCTTGAAATCCGTCATCTTGGATTCAACTTGAAGATTTCAAATAGGAAGAAGGGATATGTGTCACATAACAACTAGCACTAAACATTCCTCAGGAATCCATTACTGTGGTTGGTTTCTGTCTATATCTAATTCGTTTCAGGTTTATAAATTGAAGATGGTCCTCAGGAAAGCTAAACGCATAGAGATTGTTCTGATGTTGGTTGAACGAAGAGTCCACTATCGCAGATGATTTCAACCAGTGCCATCCTGAAAGGAATCACACACAACAAAGTTGCTACCTTCCTCCAAATGCGTCAGGGACACAGGTACTGCTGAAGACAGACCACGAACGGGTAAACCTAAAACGGCTATGTTCAAAGCAACAACAACAGTGTTGGCGTCCTTTAACAAAAGCCCAGAAAATTACACGCCAGCTGTCCATGGAAAATGTCGTGAGTCATAAATCTACAAAAACAATGGGGAAGCAAATAATCGGTACTCGTACAAGTTGTAATGATTTCAGCATCTGACTGAAGAGGATCCTGACCGTCGGTTATAATTTGCAGAGTGGTTAATCAAGCAATTTAAGAAACATCAGGGCTCGCATTCGAACATCAAATACCTTTTGCAGACGAAGCAAATGTGTACTTGGACGGCGAAGGTAATAAGCAAAACCATCAATATTGGTCTGATGCCAATCCCATTATGATGGTAGTTTCACAGAATATAATGGTATGGGATGGGATTTGGGGAACGCTATTTGTGGGACTCTTTTCCATTGAAGGGACTCGAACAGCAGACTGTTATCTCCAATGTGCAGGTGGATGTGCTCCCATCACTTTTATCACAGGACGGTAGTTTTCGCACATGCTTCCAACAGGACGGGGTTCCGCCACATGTGTGGCCTTTTACCTGGATCAACAATTTCAAGGGAAATGGATTGGACGCAGATGACCTGTTTAGTGGCCACCACGATCGCCTGATCTGCCGCCTGGATATTTTTATGGAAAGGGCCACGTGAAGACGATGGTTTAATCAGTCCAGAGAACTGGTAAGGAATATTGAGCACCGTACGAGTAGACGCGTGAAGCCATGGCTTCTATCCAGCCTGATGTGTTGTCCAGAGTCCATGCAGATTGGGAGCACACGACAACGCCGCCGTGAAGACGACATTTGCGGAAGTGCTTCAATGAATTGCGGAAGTCTACGTGAAACATGTTTTGTGATAGTGATTGGGGATTTTGTGGTTTACAGCGATATTGATAAATGCGTTTGTTGTGGTGTTAGAATGTGTATATGGCACTTAGTTCTTTCTGTCGGAGCAACAAGCGGAATTCAAAACCTACTCTAAGTTCGTTCATAAGTGTAACACGCTATATATTTCACTGCACCATTCAATTTCTCGTTACAAGAAGATGTCATTTGATATATCTCATGACCATGTTGCAATTTGAAATTTTCAAGTTGAATCCAAGATGACGGATTTCAAGATGGACGCCGGAAACGTGGTATGGTCTGTAACATTTCCACACACACCCTCACCTATATCGTGTTCAGGGACATTTCATTCGTGTCTGTTTCGTATTTTTAATTTTATTCGACTGTCCTAACAAGACTTATGGCCCCACCATGTACAGCATTGTTTCATATTTATTTCGAGGCTAACACAAAGTTATAGCAGCTAATATTTTAGTTGTTAAAGTAAGCACACTATGTCTTATCATTTGGCATATCCATCATTTCGATTTCGACCGGACAAGTTCACCAACCTCCCTTATGAGTTCAAATACATTATTACCAGCTTCTACAGGAAAAATCGTAATTGAGAAGTACAGAGAAAGAACGGGAATGTCCAAGAAATTGGTTTCTCGAATTACGTCTTTTAAAGTCTAATTATCGTCCCCTGCACTCCCATATTTAATACTCTTAAAATACACTATAACTTATGCATTATTTACGATTTTGGATTGAATTTGCTGGCGTTTAGCTGCCATTGGGTAGTACTTGTTACGAGTTCAAACAAAATGTGTTTTTCGTCTTTCAAAATGAGGACATACCACTTTCCTACCCTGCACTCTGCATGTACGCCGATCCTATTAGCTACAACCAAATCCAAACACACTATAAAATAATATACTACACTTAATTGATGCTAGGATAAGTCTCGCTATTTTAATTACAAATTTACGACTTTTGTTTGAAAGCTTTTCTATCTACAGTTTCTGTTATCTATCCATCAACTTATTTTTATGCATGGATTTATTTCGTTCTTAATTTTGTTGCCTAGATGCAAAACTATGGACCAAGGATTACTTTCAAACCTTCAGCGTAACGGTTAACGCAGTTCTCTTTAGTATTTATTTCTACCATGCAATTGTTTGTACTGATTTGTTTCTTTTTTTTTTTTACTTTTTGTTTACAAGCCTGGCTAGCTAGAGGAGAGTGTCTGGTGGCAGAGTGTTTGTATATGTTTCTTGTGTGTGTCGGTGTGTGTGATTGAATGCCTGTGTTTCGGTTAACTCTCCGGAATTAGTTTTCTGTTTACGACATTATTTCCATGAATTTCACCGTAGACAGAAAATCACAAGTTACTCAGCGTTTTTATGTTCAATTCCCGGGCACTGAATACAAATTACTTTTATCGAGTACACAATCGATCTGTTTCTCACGTCTCGCATTGAATTGGACAATAAATAAATCACGAATTTATAAAAATAAATGTATCCTTTACATAAACATAAATTCTGAATGTAATTGCTAGTTTTGCTTTGTCTCTCATTTCGTTTCTCTAAGGAAAACATAGCTTTCTGATAAGACAGACTATGCTAGAACAACTACAAAAAGAAAATAATGCTAGTTCCTTTTTATCATTCTTTTCTTTAGTTCAAAATGGTTCGTTGTGTCCTCAAATCTTGTCTATATATCTGGTGTAGTAAAAAGTAATCCATTATTTTTGCATGACATTGAAGGCTTGAGTTACCATAGTTAGAATGATCCGATTTAGGTCACATATGCGCCGTTTTGTTAGATAGCGTGTTGCCATTTGGAAGGTAATATCATGATGTCTCTCTCATAGAAGCGCTTGTCCCTATTGGCAAAAAATTGAGACAGTCGATGTTCACAAGCCTCTCTTGCACCAGCAAACGTGTTCGCCATGGACAGGAACAGATGGTAATCACTCGGTGCCAGGTCCGGACTATAAGGTGGATGCATAAGAACCTCCCAACCAAGCTCCCGGAG
>JAGDQP010005615.1:66856-77051 GCA_022664845.1 Lepisma saccharinum
CTGGGCGATTGCTGCCTTCAGACGGTCCAATTGTTGACAGTATAGTTCCGAGTTAAGGGTTTGGCCGTAGGGGAGCAGCTCATAGTAGATAATTCCCTGCCAATCCCACCAAACACACAGCAAAACCTTCCTGGCCGTCAATCCTGGCTTGGGCACCGTTTGCGCCGGCGCACCGCGCTTCGACCACGACCGTTTTCGCGTGACGTTGTCGTAAGTGATCCACTTTTCATCACCAGTCACCAACCGCTTCAGAAATGGGTCGCTTTTGTTGCGATTCAGCAGCGATTCGCAGATGGAAATTCGGTCCATGAGGTTTTTTTGCGTTAACTCGTGTGGCACCCATACATCAAGCTTCTTTGTGTATCCAGCCTTATGCAAATGGTTCCACACGGTTTTTTGTGCAATGTTTAGCTCTTGGGCAATCGAAACAGTGCTTACATGACGGTCGGACGCGACAATGTCCATGATTTTATCGACATTTTCGACACTTGGCCTTCCAGTGCGTGGTACATCTTTGACGTCAAAATTACCGGCACGGAATCGACGAAACCAAAATTGCGCGTGATTGGCTGTTACAGTATCAGGACCATAAACACTATTCACATTTGCAGCCGCCTGGCTTGCGTTTTCGCCTTTATCGAAGAAAAACTGTAAAATATAGCGTATTTTCTCTTTGCTAGTGTCCATTTTGACGCGCGCTCACACAACACAGAGTCAACTCATCACAACTATCTGAACAGTGTTTGTAGTACGCAATCTCATTGTTTGAACGCCATCTCGTTGAACCCGATCGGACTTATACAACGCGAGATACAGATCACTGAAGCCATCTATTGGCAAAATAATGGATCACTTTTTACTACACCAGATATATTAAAAGCATAATTACATTTTTTAATTGACTTCTTTATCCTAAAATAAATACTAGCCTGCAACTTGCCTGGGTTCGACTGGTTGCATAACAATTTAGGATTTCGAGCACCGAAACAACTCGACAAACTAAACTTTTTTTAAAAAACAACATACTTTTCGTAAATATTTCGTACTAAAAAGTAAACAAACAAAAAAACAATTTTGTTTATGCATGACTAAAAAGAGAAGCATGGGGATTGCCATTTGAAGAATGTATAAAGTGACTGTATATGATAGTACGCTCCATGCTTTTCTTTTTTTAATCATGCATAAACATTTTTTTTTTTACTTTTTTGGAACGAATTGTTTAAGAAAAGTATGTTTATAAAAATATGTTTTTTTTATTACTTTGTTATGATTGGATTGTTTCAGTCTTGAATCATTGTAGGGGATAATTTCAAAATAATAAACATATATTTTTATTTTTTGTATGATTATCATTAGTGAACGGATTTTAAATTGCAAAATTTATGGTCGAAAAGGGGGAAAGAAAGGTGGTGAAAAATATTTGAAAAAGGTAAAAAAAGATTCTGATACAATATAATTATTTAGGTATAAAACAGTTACATGAACATCCTTTCATTAACCTTATTTAGGAAACAATGGTAGATAAACACAGACAAAACGACCAAACTCCAACGTAAGAACGAAATGCTTTATTTTTTCTGAGTCTTCTTTGTGCACTATGCTCAAACTACATACTCAAAAATGGTTCTGGCAAAGAGATCTACGGTTATGTTGAAGTTTGTGTTTTCTCTCGCAGGATGAAATGGAAATTGCCGCTCTTTACGACAAGCTGAACATTATTGTCGCGTAAGAAACCCAAAGTCCAATTTCTAAAATACTCTAGTTCGCAACTTATATTTGCTTTCGCCTTACATTGTTGTCATTTCAAATTTCGCAATCTGCTACCTAAAGTTGCGACTGGATAATATTACTTTGTAACTCTTATTACAAATTAAGGTTATGGAATTTTGTGTAATTACTCAAATAGAGATAAAATAATTTGTATTTTTGTCCATTAAAGACAATTAGAAACGGGAGGATTCAAAGAGGTGAAAAGGAGGTTAATCTCACAAAAAGGGTGCAAAAAGGCGCCAAAAACGTGTCAATTTTGCTTTATTTCATACCCCGAAATACATATCTTGAACTATGGATGTAAAAACAGCTACATTTTTGGATTTCGCTCTCCTTAAATCCGTTTTATAGTTATCATCAAATGTTCAGCCTAGGTATGGTTACATGGATACGCATTATTCAGATCATATTGGAAGCGGTACCAGGATTCGGAGCTTAGAACTGTGTATCCGGATCCGGACCTTGATACCTGATACTTGCATTTTGGAGACGAGTATCTGGACCTGGATCTTAGAACTTGTACCTGTTACTTTAGAATCCGGTTCCGCCCACCCGTAGATCAGACCGAACAAACGGAAGAAACTTTGTATTTTAAACTTCGGGAGAGCCTTTATTGCTGGAATGAAGTGAAACAAAAATACATAATTAATTGCAAGAATTAAAGCAAATATATTGGTAATGTATTCGACTTAAGAGGGAGAGGGACTTGGCTACTGCAGCCTACAAACTAAGCGTACAATTTAACATGGATTTCAAACACTTCTACTAATATCATGATTTTATGTGCTTACTTCGAAACAAATGACTCAATAGCCCTTAAGCACAAATACATGGCGTAGTAAAATTAAATATATGAAGACTCCACGACGTACTTTTTCTTAGAAATAAAGGATGTTTTAGTAGCCCATGTAACAGCTTTCTGATGGAATTGTCCATTATAATAATCCTTATTTGTAAACAGAAAATAGCACGCATGGTTTTCACTTAAGTACCTTCATAATTCCACGAAAATATGTTGAAGGGCTATTGAGTAATTTTTTTTTCGAAGAAGCCACATGAAACTAAGATATTCCTAGAATTTTGCGAAAACACTTGTTAAATTGGACGTTTATATTGCAGACCGCCATAGACCGCCCTTTCCCTCTTAATGGAAGTTCTATCCTTTACCCCTCCTTTCAACCGCTAGGATTCTAGTGCCTAACTTTCCTACTTAATCGCCCACCGTAAACCCGCATTATTATCTCAACAACGTATTATCCTTGTTCCAGTATCAACTGAAGCACCTGTAGTAAAAAATACCATTCATGAAGGTTGTAGGAGCATATTGAATAATGTTGTTATTGGAAGCGAAAGTGATGGAAGCAGAGAAAATTCAAATGTTATTTGTCTCGTTTTATAAAAGTGCGTACAAGAAAGGTTTGCAGTGTCACCAAATTGAAAGCAGTGAAACAAATCGAGGTAATTTATTTCTAATCTGGAATCAGTTCTTTTTCTACCTGCTTCGTTGAAATGCTAGACAGGTGGACAAACAAATCCAAAAGGTTCGCCCAACTCTTAAAACAAAATGGGGAGGCTAAAAGTACTCACATAATACTTATTAAAATCGATAGTGAAAAAAAAATGAAAAACGTACAACATTCTTAAACAGCAAAGTAAGTAAAAGAACAGTCTATTTTTACAGCTAGACATTTGCTGTTTTGTATCTCTTTCTAACAGATAATTAACTTTTCGTAAGCAAATATTTCGTGACATAATAGTACTTACTAACTTCTAGCAAAATCTGCCACAATAGGAAAGAATATTTTCTTCAGAATTATTTTTCCTATAACCCGTAATATATGGTGAATTCTGATCAAACAGGAAGTTAATTATCAATTAGAAACTACTTAGGATATATTGGGTAGAAACACCCCACGGCCATAAGACACTCTGTAATTGCTATTGTGGCCGGTGGTTGCAATACTGATCATGATTAAGAACGAGCTTCCGACAGTCAGTGGTAGTGTGTGTTTGGGTCACACTCTGCACGTCGGCGAGAATTGTGTGGAAAATTTATGAAAATTAAGTACCAATAGTTTTTTCAGATTTCCAGTTTGAATGTGTCGTGTTCTGTTGCAAAGGAACGCTAAATGTCTGTGGCTGGTACAGTAGAATGTTCGAATACAACTTGTTTCGTTGTGTGAGCTTACCGCGACGTGCACAAGCCGAGCACGTAATCAGGCGGAAATGACTTTCACCAGTGAATGTCAAAGACACCCCACATGTTGTTTGGGGAGAGGCGCCCCAGTATTCTTCTATTAATTTATACACTGTTTCTGCAAAGTGCCAGTCGATCTAGATACACATTTGATATTAATAGTCTTTATAGTAGCATGCTGTATGAAGTAATGTTAGCCAACAGGGAAGTTTGGAAATAGGCTATATATTTGAAGACTATTACGAAAATCACTGATTGCATGTAGGGTTTAATACAGTTGCATGTGTTTTACAACAATATAAGACGGTTCATGCCACTCGTACGACAACAATGTACTGAAATTGTATGTTTATCAGCAGTGTGGCCCGCCAGTGCAACAGCCATGATTTTAATCAGTAGGGGGCTATTGAAGTAAACATATTTTAAATAGCCCGTTTTAAATAAAATATACTGAATGAGTACTACCATCATACCAGAGACATGTGACTGAATACAGTGTTGTGTATGCGAGAAATGGCTTCATGAAACTTGTGCAATTTTTCAGAATGTCTGTCTCAATTGTATCCGACGCAACGCTGTGAAACGTATAAAGAAACGGATACCCCCCGATAGGACTGTGCACATGTGAAAAGTGATGTAGGTATGTGTATAAATTTAGTTTACCCCACCGTTTTCCTTTTCTTGCCACACTGCTCAAAGACGCCCTTTTTCAATGCTTTTTTACTTCGAATACACTACATTGCTGTAATATTGATAATGTTACATTGTCAACTATCATGTTTAGTTTAAATGTCATCCTAAACATTTCACTTATTGAAGCTATACTGTAACTTAATTTTTATTGTTCAAATCACTACAACCAAAAGTGGAGCATCTCTCCCGTAGTTACCCTACAATATAATATTTGCAAATTGATTTGTTAAACACCACAAGAAAAACCTGTTCTCGTTGTTCTTTAATAAAACTAAGGCTCTTCTGGTTTTACAGAATGATATTTGTGTCCAAGAAATTTTCAACTTTGAACAATGAAGTTGCAAGTATTTTTTTAAACCTATTTATACAGTTTTATTGAACTACTTACAATTAAATACGCTTCTAGGAAATGCTTTTCAAAAATAAGGCTTTGTTAGTTGTTGAATATTAAGTACTTCCTTCTCAACAACCCAATTATATTTGTAATTACGTACACGGCAATTAATCTGACATAGAATATTACTTGTCAAAGCATTACAGATTCAATGTTAAATTATTAAAGGCTTATAGTGTGTTGCATTCTTTTATTTGTGTTTGTTATGTTTAAACATAGAGTTATAAAACATCCACTAGAGCCATAACTGGCGCCACCGTCTACGTGGTTTTCAACTCCTACCGTGGTGCAAGTTAAACATTCTTTTGTTTCTCTGTTTGTTTGGCAGGAAACAGTGCGCCGTCTGCTGTCTCGTATACGCACGATCTTTTTATGAAGGAAAACAAAAGACAGTTTGCATTAGAGTTCACCTTAGTTAAGTTCAACACGTAAGATACAAACAATTCCTAATTAAATTGATCAATATACGGTATAATTTTATATAAAAATCACTTATATAAAACGTCCTTGATACAGCATTAGGGATACATCGCAAGTGGCATGAATATTACACACACAAATTGCTAATACTGTAATTATATATAACCAACGGTTTACTTGCATAAATTTACGAAGATAATTATAGGATTGAAAATAGGATAAGGGCACAGGTCATCGGACGTACATTAGTAGCTAGCAATTTTCACATTCATGTCATTGAAACAAGACGTACATCATTAAAAACTGTGTATAAAAACTATATCTAGATTTTGGACAGCTTTAACTTACTAGCTATCGAAAGTGGAGTTATATAGATCACCGAAAAAAACAGTTCTGGCTCCCCTGGTTAGCTTAGAAGATGCTGGAAAAGTTATTTGAGAACGATGAAGAGTGTCTTTAAATTTAGGGGAGAAGTCTGTCATAAAACTATTAATAACAACATTGTTTTTTTCTAGCTTTTCAAATGTTTTGTTTTGACTTTATATCATAAACAATACGAATAGTAATATTTATTAAGTAGGCGGCCAGGGCGGGAATAGGATTCGAGAAGGTGGCGGCCAGGGCCTAAGTTGAAGGTGCCTTCCCGGCATTTGGATGGTGTCACAGGAAAAATTCCGGATAAATCTCAGTCAGGATGGTTGGTCGCTGCGACGCCTCCTCTGAAAATCTCACACGCTACCAAAGGGGGGCATTCCCCAGACTCCCTACTAACGATATACATCAATTGGAAAATACAGAATGCATTACTTCCAACTATGAATATCAAATTAACTGATGAACAAAATTTTTTTAGCACTTTGATATCATATGTTATTCTTAATTTACGGCACTACATTTCTTGTTTCACGTATGGTGTTTATTGTTACTAGAGACATAAATATTCGACAAACCGATGTAGTGCATTTCGAACAATAAATCTTTCTATCAAGTTGGCAACACCGCTTCTAGGATAACAGCACGCCTTAATTTCCTGTGTCTAGTTTATTGATAGAATTTAAGTTCCAACCCGTAATTTTACTTTAATGGCTTGTTTATGATTTAGGGAAATATTTATTGAGTTTATCATTGTATCTAAACATGTCAGCTCTGCGAACCTACTAACAATCGCCAAATCTTCGGTCCCTTGATAGCAAACTCAGACAGACAACCATTATTTTTTTTATAAAATAGGTTAGTAACACTCTCAACTGAAGTACTTAGTGACGGGAAACTCGTTGTACTTTTTTTTTGTCCTGTCGTATATCGTTATGCCAAGTTTGGTGCTGATAAGTCCAGCCCTATGGAAGCAAATTGGAAAAAAGAATTAAGATTGACTTTTTTCAATGTTGGCAAAGCTGAAAACTAAGGCCCATGATCAAGACGATTGTGGTGGCTCTTAGCTATTCAAGCGAAGATCTCTTCTATGACACCATAACCACGTGAGTACACATTGAAATTCATAAAATATATTTTTGGACACGGGTTGGAAACACTGAAAACGATGTGCTTGGTGACAGCTACACCCACAGTGTTTGTCTATTGTATTAAATAATGTTTATGTGAAGATTGGTGCTGCTACGTCTAACGTAATGCAAGCAATTGTAATAGAATATACACTAGGTCGGAAACACTAATAATTAAGATGTTTCGGAATTGAGACACACACACATAATGTTTCTATTGTATTCAATAATGTGTATGCCAATTTTGGTGCAAATATGTCTAATGGAGTAGAAGTAATTTGAAAAATTGAATCTAAACTAATTGGTTGGCAACAATGACTCAGTACGCCAATGAAGACGGTTCCGTTATCTCTGAGCTAGTCTAGCAAAAACATTTGCAACGACACCTCGGTAACACCTCTACAGTTTCTTGTCTCTCTCTACACATATCTTCTGGACATTGGTTGGGAACACTGACAACGAAGTCTTTAAAACGGGACGCTTGCAGTTTGTTTCTATTTTGTTCGAATAATGTTTATGCCAAGTTTGGTTTTGCTACGTCTAACGCAATGGAAGAAATTTGATTTAAAAAATGTGTTGGCAACACTGATACTGGGATACTTGGGGAACGGAAATACCCACAATAGCTTTGTATTGTGTCGAATTATCTTAGTGACGAATTTGGTTCAGATACGTCTAATAAAAGACCAGCATTTTGAACAAAAACTTACTTTTAATAAATGGGTTGGCAAGACAGAACTACTACACCAAGCAAAACGTTTCTGAACTAGTCTTCCTAACACATTTCGAATGACACCTAAGCAACTCTCTACAGTTCGTAGTTCCTGAGATTTAAGTTATGAACACGGTGAGACGGAGGGACTAACTGAGCGTCCCTTTCTCATAGTTTCCCTATGAAGGGTCCTGAAAAAATTAAGATGAGTTTGACGAACTATAAAGATTATTTTTCCTTATTTAGATGTCACGAATAAATTACTGCAAATAAAGAACGTGGGTATACCCCATTGAATATGTTGAGATAGAGCACTGAGTGTCTCCATGATTAAACAGATATGAGGTTACGCATTTAAGCTCGAATCCAGAAAGCCGATCGGGTTATATCCGACCGATCTGGCAACACTGCTTCCACCGACGTACCACACCAAGAACCTTTTTACTGACAGTGCAGTTTGTGTGGACTCACAGCTACTACGTGTACAAGTGGCGTGTTCATGATCATGCAATACCACCCAAACTAAATCGGTATTGTGAAGGGTACGTCATGGTCCTTTTATACGCACAATTTTAGTATACCCCAATAATGAAAAAGGGCAAGGAACATGGTTTAACTTTTGGATTCTTGTATTGGCTACTGGGGAAAGAAATTGTGGCCAGGGAAACACAAAGTGCGCCGGTTAGAAACATTCGCCAACGAAACAGATCTGTTTCAAGGCACCAGTGAAAGCGTCGCGGGAGATGCTACGTCACGTTCGGCGGGTTACAGTCCGGGAGAACGCACTACACCAACGTGCCATTACCCAGAAGTTCAATGTGACACAGTCAACTATCAGCGATGTCATTCGTCTTCATCTTGGCCTGCAGTGCATCCATAATGGCCGGGTTCAAAATCTCCTCCCCACCACATTCCGGAACGCAAAACCAACTGCCGCAAACTATGTGAACAACACCAGGCTTGGACAAAATAGTAATACGTGATCATATTCGATGAGGCGTACATTTATCTAACATGGAATGGTCAAATTCGGGCAATTACGTATCGTGACACAACGGGAACAGGGCGAACAGATTTTTATCGCCAGTGTTGCTAAAGGTTTCCACGGGGAATTATGATTTTCGCTGGATTCGGGTACCAGGGGAGGTCGACCATCCGTAAGGTTGAAACAATGAAGGTGAATGCTGCCTACTTCCAGAAATTCATCATGACCCCCATCTTTCGGAGAGACATCCCGCGTTTGTACGGAACCAACACTAACCAGGGCCGCGTCAAGCCACACCGCCAGATCATCCGTTCGGTTATATCGAAATATGGAGCAAGAAACTAGAATTCGGGTTATTCTCTTTCATGGCATTCCTGTCAAGAGATGCCAATCCCATAGATTTTTGCGCATTTGGCCTGCTCAAACGACGGTTGCAACATCGCCCCCCTGCACGCTCCCTGGCCTCTGGAAAGCCTGCAATGTAGAATGGGGTGGGATTCCCATGTGTGATGTCAGGAAATTGTGATGTCAGGCGTTAGTCCACAATACATGAGGTCCCATAGAATACAACCGGTGTTGGCTGCATAGACTTTTGTAAAGTGGGTGCACGTTACATGTAGGTCTCATATAGCCCGATGAACCTTCTGTAGTTTAGAATTTTTGGACAGAGACATTAGAAAACTTTTTTCTTTAATTCTGTAAACAGATGAAATGCTGTTTTCAATGTTATCTCCTTAGTTTAGTATTCTACCGAAAATAACCTCTGTACTCATTTAATTCTTTGGATTATTATTTCTATATCAGAGACTACTATTATGTTTGGGATGATATAAATATGTACAACGATATGATTGAAATTAAAACCCATAATTTTGTGAATATCCAAACCTTATAGATTCGAAACTCGGGGGTTAATTGATGCACTTCAACCATCTTTACAGGTTTTCCCGCTTTTTTTCTCTAACGTAACTCCTATCAGAAAAAGGTCAGAAGTAGTATTTTGCACAAATGTTTCTTCCAAGATATGCTTATTGAAGGACTCAGTTCTTAAACTTTACAAACGTTTAGGCCATGATTATGCTATGTTACGCTTTCAGTTCTTAAACTTTAGAAAGGTTTAGGTCATGATTGTTATGTTAGGCTTTCAGTTCTTAAACTTTAGAAAGGTTTAGGTCATAATTATGTTATGTTAGGCTTTCAGTTCTTAAACTTTAGAAAGGTTTAGGCCATGAGTATGCTATGTTAGGCTTTCAGTTCTTAAACTTTAGAAAGGTTTAGGTCATAATTATGTTATGTTAGGCTTTCAGCTCTTAAAATTTTAGAAAAGGTTTAGGCCATGATTATGCTATGTTAGGCTTTCAGTTCTTAAACTTTAGAAAGGTTTAGGTGATGATTGTTATTTTAGGCTTTCAATTCTTAAACTTTAGAAAGGTTTAGGTCATGATTATGTTATGTTAGGCTTTCAGCTCTTAAAATTTAGAAAGGTTTAGGTCATAATTATGTTATGTTAGGCTTTCAGTTC
>JAGDQP010005616.1:0-45398 GCA_022664845.1 Lepisma saccharinum
AACTTGGCTCCACTTTTTGCACTTCTGGTGTTTTTGTTCGGATTTCACAGCTTTTTGTACGTGTATAATATATATACTCGCTCGCTCGGCCTCGTTTAGATCCTCGCCCCCCGTAGCTGGCTGCGCCCCCAACTTCGAGTTTTTGGGTACTTACGCCCCTTTATCGTAACCACTCTCCAGGACACTGTGCTTCCATGTTGCAGATTTTTTCCCATACCCACCACCCGTGGGAATGCTATATTTATTGAAACATAGGAAATATATTTATTGAAACATAGGAAACATAGGCTTTGCCATATTTATTGTAACCTATTTGTGATGATACAGCAAATATGCTTCCTGCTGGCGGCCCTAAAATCCACCACCACCAACAATAAGACTCGAACATCACCTGGTGTTTTGCTCGGATATCACAGCTTTTTATACGTATATATACATACTGGGTTCGCCTCGCTGGGTGTGCTGCCCCAGAATTCCGTGTGCGCCCCAACTTCAAATTTTTAGGGCTACGCCCCCTTTATTATGATCAGACTTTCTGGGGACAGCGCCCCATGCTGTGCAGACCTTTTCCCATATCGCCTCGGGGGCTGCACGCTCATAGCGGTGGTTTGATCCATTTATTGAAACATTTTCGTGATGGTACACCTTCATACCAAATTTCGTGTCTGTAGCTTCAGTGATTTGGAAAATGGTATTTGGGCGGCTATGTTGAATTAAAGAAAGCGATTTTTAAAAAGTTTTCTTACATTGCCGTTACCTACTTGTGATGGTGCACCTTCATACCAAATTTCGTTTCTATAGCTCGAATGGTGTGGAAAAAGTTTTTGTGCGGCCACTTTGATCCAAGTTAACAACTTTTTCAAAAATGTAAATTATTCCTAAACTACTCTTGTCAATACACCTTTATGCCAAATTTCGTATCCCTAGTTCAAACGTTCTGGAAAATGGATTATGAAGTCAGCCATTTTGGATTCAAAATGATGTCTTTGCAGATATTTTGTAATCTACTAGTGATGATATACCGTCATACTTCGAAATTTCATATATCAATTTTTAACATATTTTTTTCTTACAGAACCTCAAAATCGCTGATTTCGCAATAAACTCTTGTTCCTGTATAGCATGCTGACGTTTTGTGACACGCGGAACTCGGCTGCATGCACTGCCGTACGTGTTGATACTCCCCTCGATTCGCTCGCGTCGCTGCGCCAAGAATCCCACGGCAGGTCGCGCATCGAACTTGAGGAGTTTGGAGGAACTGCGTCTTTTTATCACAACCAGAATCTGCAGTGCACTGCGCCCCATGATGCAGATATTCCCTCATACTCCAGAGCGCTGCGTCCGAATGGGGAGACTTCCACATTTTGGGTGTATAACATGCTCCTGGCAGTGCTAACGTTTGTGACGAGTAAAACTTGGTGGGATACGCAGGAGTATTGGAAGTTGGCGCGAGGAACTAGGCTCATCCATATTC
This sequence comes from Lepisma saccharinum, assembly GCA_022664845.1. Classification (NCBI taxonomy): domain Eukaryota; kingdom Metazoa; phylum Arthropoda; class Insecta; order Zygentoma; family Lepismatidae; genus Lepisma; species Lepisma saccharinum. The sequence continues at coordinate 1,475 of JAGDQP010005616.1, forward strand.
CATTTTACCACTTTTTAAGGTTGAAGGAGTTGACTGGACAGTTTGCTCCCCTGGTGCTTTTGCTCGTATTTGGCATTTATTTATTCTAACCTACTCGTAATGGTACACCTTCATACCAAATTTCGTTTCTCTAGCTTCAGTCGTTATAAAGTGGGGCTTAGGCGGGCATTTTGGATAAAACATGGACACATTTTTAACGTTTTCTTATATTTTCGTGACATACTCGTGATGATACACTGTCATACCAAATTTCATTTCTCTATCTCGAACGATATGAAAAATGGTATTTCAGCTGCCATTTTGAATCAAAGATGGTGAATTTTTTAAAACGTTGTTATGTTTTCCTAAACTACTCTTGATAATACATCATTATGCCATATTTCGTATCTCTGGCTCAAGCAGTTGGAAAATGGATTTATGACGCCCGCCATTTTGGATCCAAGATGGCGTCTTTAGAGATATTTTGTAATATTTTCATAATCTACTAATAATGTTGTACTGTCAAACTAAATTTCATTATTGTAGCGGTAGCCGTTTAGGCTGTGTATTCTTTAAAATTTTAGGTTTGGCGGCCATTTCGAATCCAAAATGGAGAGTTTTTCAAATTTTTAAAAAGTTTTCTTAATTTGCTATCAATGTTGTAGTTTCATACCAAATTTCACTGTTCTATCTTTAGTCGTTTAGGCTGTGTATTCTTTGATATTTTAGGTTTGGCAGCCATTTTGAATCCAAGATGGCGACCTTTTCAAAATGTCGGAATTTTTCCTTTATCTACTTATCATCCTCTACCTTCATACCAAATTTCATGTTTCTAGCTTACTCCAAACACCCTAAACAATATCATGAGTGAGTCAGTCAGTGAGTGAGTGTCAGTTAGCCTAAAATGTGCAATTTCAGGGGTCCACAACTAGAACATAGTTTGAGATACGAATATGAAATTTTGCACATCTGCACATATTTACCATATCTCCTTAACGGCAAAAGCTCATATTCCTATCTTTAACATCTTTTTTCTTACGGGGCCCCCAAATCGTCGATTTTGCCATAAACTCTTGTTTCTGTATAACATGCTTCTGGCAGTGCTGACGTTTTCTGACGTGAAGAACTTGGCTCATGCACTGCCGTGCATGTTGATATATATATATATAAATTACAGCTATGTAAAGACGCACCTACCCAACGACGTTCAAGCCAGATATAGCGGATAGTAGCGAACCGTGACTCCTCGTAGACATTAATTCTGAAATTTGCCGTTAGGCGGCTCTGACGTCCTATCAATGAATTATAGACTCTAGCTTCCCAGATGATTTTAAAAGTTGACAAAATGGGCGAATCAGAAACAAACAGAGGTGAACATTGACAAAGTGTAATGTAACGACAAAATGTTCATTACAACATGCACTGCGAACTGAAACAAGCTGTACAAAGAATATTTGTTTACCGTAGCATTTCACTTTTGATATGTCAATATTTTTAAATAATGTTGTTTTGATAAAAAAAATAGTAGCTGTAAACTTTATGTTATGTTTTGAGTTTCTAACTTTATGTATACAACATATATTAAAAGCACATAGACTAGACGAGTATCTAAGAGTTATGTAAGGATTTATTAAATCTTTACAACATCGTATACCTCTTCTCTTCTTCTTAACGTCATTTGAGCGGCACGTCTGTAGTGAACACTGTATGCCGGCATCGCAATAACCAAATGTCGTCCCGCCCAGTGCAGACGATAAGTTCTTGTTAATTAGGGACAGCTTGGCATATTTATCAATAGATAATACAGAATAATTTACTGCAACGAAATGGAAATGGAAACGACTGAAATGAACTGAAACAACTTTTGAATGTATTATGCTAAGCTTGAATGTAAATCAGAAGGAACCAAGACCAATATTACGAAGATCCATTACAGCCTTAGGATTTCAACTTTAAGAGAGGATCTGTTGCCAGAGATTCTTCCCTTCATATAAGGTGAGTGTCAAGGGTGCTTTATTCTGAGGTATAAAGATGGAATTTGTCTTATTCTAAATCTTTCTCTAAATCTTGTTCGGAATTAATCTTAGAGTCATATAATTCAGTATCTTGCAATCTAGTTGAACTGATTATATTTATTTCCTTCCCTAATTCGTACACGTAATTAATACCTATGCTCTACCAAACATTACAACACATGCATGACACAGCTACGCAAACATTTAGCCGTAATGGTCCTTAATTTTAACAATTGAACTCAATACAATTTAGACGAGTGGAACTTAGGAGAATTTACGCCTCACGCTTTTTCATGACGAGCTATTCTGGAAACAACTCTACTTCTACACAATATTGTATATGTGAACAGGGGATACAGAAGGGTATGTACACAATGGGTACCGATAAACTTAGAGGTGGATAAGCACAAAAGAATGAGGCTGTCACTAACTTGTGACACTTTAATCCAAACGGGGTAGCATGACAGGGAAACATCCATCGTCTCCGCCAACAAAGAAGTTCAAGACATCATCGTCATAGGCCAGGAAACCTATGGCAACTGTTTTGGGATCATCTTGGTGTAATTCATGTTGAATTTCTTCACCATAGCACCATTGTGACAGCTGAATGGTAGACACACTACGATTGGCCAAGAAACCAGCGGCACTACGAGAGGGTACACGACAATGAAAGACTAAAACATTGTCTTACTCACAGAATCGCAAATGGCAATTTTCCACTGGAAGGTTTTGAAACACCCTTCCTTTAACCTCGATCTGGTGCCCACTGACTACAGTCTCTCGGAGTCCACCCAAAATATCTGCGTACCAACTATTTCAGAGTGTCGAAAACGTGCAACAGACCGTGGAATGGATGCATTGATTACCTGGTGGTGAAACAAGTGCTTGGAAAGTATTGGTGATTATGTGGAAACATAGTGTTCGCATGCATGTATGTCTGACTGCAGTTGCAAAGTTCTACTCATAAAATGTGTAAAAATTCAATGATACCTTACTTATTGAAACTACGTTATAAAACACTTTACTTATATAAATGATGAGTGAAGTATCCATTTTAATACAAATATTAGCAAAACAAGAGGAGAAAACAAAAATACTACTACAGTAAGCTAATTGTTTACAACAATTCCAATGAGTGTTGCAAGAAAGTATAAAAGCAAAAAGTTCACAAAATTTCCCGTGTTTGTACAGAAAAAATAATGTGAACAAATATTTATAAGTGGTAGCGTACAATATGTTTCATACTGAAGGTATTGGATTTGTAAGAATATTGTGACAGACAGGACAGACTATCAAGGTTACAGTTGAGTTGATAATGAGGTCTTCCCAATCGTTTCCTACCCGTTTCTCTTCTTTGTTTCTGGCCCTGCTATGCTCACTCTAGCTTTCAGTTTTTCTTCAAATATTTTCTTCGTAATTCTATTTGAATGAATTGAACGCTCAGTTACTAACTTTATATTCTGATCAAAGTCTTGGTACATATATAAGGATATCTATTTGCTTGGTAGAAAGAAGATTCATTACTACTGCACCCTATAGGGTTTTAATAATAAAGTGAGAAAAGATTCCAAGACATCTCTACTTATAGATATTTGCTCTAATTTGAAATAACCCACATAACTTTAATAAGTTGCTATTCATATGTTTGACTGTAAAAGCTATATCAATTGAACGTACTGCCAACTTCAATACACTTTTTTTATTCACAGCATCGAGAAATCTTGAACAGTTATATTTTACGCAGAATTGCACAGAATTGGAATTTCTTCAAGATTTATTATCCTTTTCTTTGAAGGAAAGGATAAAGAAAAACGATTTTTCTAAAGTCAAGAGCTCTCAGCGAACAAAGCGACAAACAGAAGAGAGATTTTTTTTATCCCTTTGACCTCCATTCAATGTGTCTCTGTCAGCCATTTCATCACAATAGTGTTTTTGATGAACGCGATTAGACTTATGCAGCTCCGAGAGACGCCTAGTGATTGAAGCAGTAGAAAAATGCGAACCACAATAGAGGAGGGATTTTTGATGGAAAATTTCGCCATTGCTCATCCTCTTCCCATACTTTAATTTAAGATTTTTTCTGTCCATACGCATTTAACTTTCGACCGTAAAGGAGTATTATATCATGACTACTTCACATTTGGTCAATAAAATGTATACATATCAATTCCATAGAAACGTGTTATTTTTTCTTTTCTTTTTTTTTTTCCTTTTGCCTCTCCTATTACATAAATAGGATTTCATGGAAAGATGAAGTCAATAGGCTTATGTATGTGAGATGAGTGCCAGATTTTTCCTTTTGACAAATATAAGCTCATTGGTGTATTTTCCCATAATATTGTAAAGTACCCTTTTCACCACAACCTTTTCTAAAGCAAATGTTTAGAATGATTTTGTAATGATAGCAAGAACTATTGTTGCTGCGGATATTGAAGACGAACTTGAATAAAATCCAGAAACTTGGATTTTAAAGGATGTACCAACCTCTGATACTGACTTGTAACGTATCATTTTTAGATCTTTGATACTTCAAAGAGACGATTGATGTTGCAAAGCGCGACTGCTTCTAAATGTATGTTTTACTTGCAAGAATATCTAGTAAGATTTTAATTAGGTAGTGACAACACAGAATAGTTATATTATGCTGGAAACAAGTAAAACAATAAAATATAAATATGTATACTAGTACTGTACATAGCTTATACATAGTAGAAGCCGGACGCAGATTTGACCATTTTTTATCCCCGGGCTATGATCCGGTTTTAGGCCCGGTTCTTGTTGGTCTACTTTTATTGGTTTCCACAGTATATTTTAGTAATCTGACCTCCTTGTACTATCCTACATACCGCAGCTAAACTCCTTTTGGAGATCTATCGAACCGCCTTTTAAGCCCGAACTATTTTACAGGTTTATTGGAATATTTTAGTAACTTGACATTCTTTTACTGTGCTGCAAACTTTAGTTAACCTCCTTAATGGGAGTATTTTTCCATTTTAGATCTTTCTCTATGCACGTAACATAACTTTGTTTATTTTAAAAACCATCACTAACCTCCTTTCAGAGATCTAATAATCTGCCTTTTATGCCTGACCTACTTTACTTGTTCTATACTAACTTGATATTCTTTTACTGTGCTTGAAAGCTTAGCTAACCTACTTAATGGCAGTATTTTTCATTTTAAATCTTTCTCTATGCACGTAACATCAGTTTGTTTTTCATATTTTTTTATGATTATAAATTTGTGTAGGGTTTGGGAGGCCCGATAGACTGAATGGAGATGATGATAGAATGAATTGTGAATTCCCACCGCCGATGGCCCGAGTCTGTTCACGTGACCGGATCGCGTAGCCCGTGACCGAATCACGTAAATCATACCCCGCCCCGTAGCCTCTAACCCACAGCCCGACCAGTGTCCTGAGCGTGAACGCCATTTTAGATTTTACTTCATACAAGTAACATAAGTCTGGTATTGTAATAAAGAATGTCCTAATGAAACACAGGGCGCCGGAATAAGAAATATGTTATTGATTTTATATTTCAGCCTAACATTTTGTTAGAAAATGTAAGAACTTAAGATAAATGAAAATTTATAATTTAAAGAATTTTGTAAAGCGCCACTCTTTGTCCGGGTAAAAATAGGGTGCCAGGATAAGAAATACGTTATAGACACAGAACAGGGAGTGCATCAAATGAAATTTTACACATTAAAATGCATCAAAGTATGCACATGTTTGTGTAAAAAGTCATTCTTTGAGATCGATGCGATACATTGATACACTTAAGTGCGTCAGAAAATACAGATACGTTAAAACGCATCATATTGACGCATTTTGCTGTATAAATTGAAGTGGTGAAAAAATTGACGCATTTATGTGTGTAAATATAATTGATGCATTTTTTGCATTATTGCATTCTTTTGAGATACATATGTATTAGGGAGAAATTCATACCGTAGAACAAATAAATAAATGATGATATATGGTATTAGCAGACCTACTTGAGTGAGGATTCTTATATTTAAGGATGGGAGCAGAAACATTTGTAGAGTTTTGAAATGTGAGAAGAGTGTGAAATTTGGAGAAGAATGCAGAAAATCAAAAGTATTAAAAGAGTATAAACAAAGGGAAGGTTTGACAACGGATAGAATAGAAGGTGTGGTGGTGGAGAGGCCATATGAGGTATAGGTAGAACATATTTTGAGAAAATTGGATTCTCCTTGACGTAATAGAAGGAAAAAGAGGACTCTAAAAAAAACAGAAGTCATCAGTGATTTGAAAAACGGAAGAAGATATTGGAAGCTAAAAGAGGGAGTGGAAAATCGAGTAAAGTGGAGGAGACAGATTCATAATCAAAATTAGAGCTAATGAAAACTTAAAATTCTTTAATTAGCCCCAAGACTTCAAGTAATCTTCATGAGGGCGAGGGCCGAGTAATCTTCATGAGGGTGAGGGCCAGTAATTTTCATCAGGGTGAGGGCCAAGTAATCTTCATGACGGTGAGTGAGGGTGAAGGCGAGGGCCGAGTGATTTTCGTGAGGGTGAAGGCGAGGGCTAAAATTTCACGTCATGGTGATGATGAGGACCGCCCTCGCGATTGTGGAAACGTGTGATAATCCGCACAATTAATGCACGTAAACGTGTCATTTTGATGCATTTAGGTGGATAAAAATTTTTGACTCCAGTGACACGTCTATATGCATAAAGTTTTTATGCATTTTGATGTGTTAAAAGATGCATTTTGATGTATTAATTTTGATGCACTTTGATGCATCTTTCGAATTGATGCACATGTCTGTGTCAAATGAGTCATATCATTTAATGCATTTAGGTGCATCATACAAAATTAATGCAGAATAACGTGTCACTGGAGTAAAAAAAAAATATATATATATTTTCTTGCCTCAAATGACACACTTTGTGTTCTGTGTGTAGATGTTATATTTGTGCTTATCATTTAGTTTGAGAATGTAAGAATTTAGGATAAATAAAAATTTATAATTTAAAGAATTTTGTAAAGCGATCCTCTTTGCCTAGGAAAGAAATATGTTACTGACCCCATAGTTCAATCCACAATTTAGCTAAAGACTGTAAGAACTTTGGATATATGAAAATTTATAATTTAAAGAATTTTGTAATATGCCCGAGTAAGAAATTCGTTACTGATCTCATAGTTGAGCCTATCTTCTACTTAGAGACTGTAAGAACTTAAGATACATGAAAATTTATAATTTAATGAATTTTGTAATGTGGTCGGATATGAAATACGTCACTATTCCCTTTGGTGTGGCTTTGAATTAGTTTTAAAAAATCCATTAAATTAGAGTATGGGAAATAGTTCTTTGAATACTTTAAACCCTGTTCTTAATTTATACATCGAAATAAAAAAGCACTTTATGGAAACACTAGAAAATACGATGAGCCAACCGTTATATTCTTTTCACTAAGTTATTCCGCGGCATGTTTGGACACAGTGTGCCGCTAGATTGGAATGTGACAGAAATTAATGTTTCACTTTATTTTAGTGATGATCGGCAAATATGTTTGTTTGTTTGCCACTAATATCTAGTTAAACAGGTTTCTCACCTCATTCTAGTTTTCTACCAGAGTAGGAAATATTCAATTGTAGACAAGACATATTTTTGTTTCGTACTGTGATAGACTTATTGGAAGCTTATTTTAGATGTTTTCTTTATGAATGTATTCTAACTTTAGGATGAGCGAATTGGTAACATTGATAAATTATAGATTGACTATCATTCACCCACTATATTTCCCCATCAGGTGATATCCGTGATAAACCTAATGAAACTTCATTCTAGATTATTTTGCAAATGTAATTTAACTTTTGATTTAGTAATATTAATAAATTATAGATTGTGTCCATTTACCCACCATTTTTCCACCATTAGTTTGCATGTCAACCGTGATAGACCTAATGAAATTTCATTTTAGATAATGTTTTTTACAGATGTAAGTTAACTTTAGCATAAGTGAATTACTAATATTAATAAATTATAGATTGGCCAAAGTTTACCCACCATTTTGCCGGCAGAGGTGAAAGAGATAATGGAAGATTATTTTATATGTTTATTTGCAAACGTAAGCTAACTTTGAGATGACTGAATTAGTAAGTAATTACGAGATATAGCCATTATTTGGTTGATGTTAAGTAATATTTGTTTACCATTTCCGCGATGGGCATGATTAGAACATGATATGAATGAAAAAGTTTATTGTAATATTTAGAATATTACATTGATTTATTTGAAAGCCTCTTTCTTGATACGGTACAGTACAAGAAAAAGAAAATAGAACAATGGAAATTAATTATTTTGTAGAGGAAAGTTTGTTATTTATTTATGAACAACTATTATATCTTAATCTTACGATCGCACTGAACGCCTTTATACTTGAAGATGTAATCCTTTTAATAGAATAAACACAGATGTACTTACTGCCACTGCCAAACTTCAACTATGATTGGTTTCACGTACGGCACCGTTAGAACCACTGACCTCTTTTGTCGAATTTTAGTAAATTCTATGAAGAATGCGTAAGGAAGTTTTTGTTCCACTTTACCAGTGTCGGATATAAAATACCGACAGTTATTTTTTTTTTATTTTCTTCTAAGTAATTTGTAGAACGGCTTTTTTTCTGAGACGGTTTCTTAGTGCTTATGATAGCTAACGGTGTACAGCAGAGAAATATTTTCTTGTTTAAAGATAGTACTATAAATGATTTTCAGTGACATATATATTCTTGTTTAATAACTTCTATTATGCCAATTTCTGAGTGGAACTCTTGGATGCTAACGGGTTGAGAGTTAAAATTAGTTTATTGTTGTTAATGGTAACTTTTTGACGTCTTTAAACACAGAGAAATATTTTACTACCGTTTGTATATTAAGTTTCAGATGTATTTTACTAGGTCATGACGATATGGATTCCATGAACGGATAAGGCGAATGTGCCACTGGGTTAGCATCCAATTTAAGAAAGCAACATAGTAACATTGATTGACCGTAACTCAGTTGGTAGAGCGTTGCGCTAGCAATTGGGAAGTCCTTGAAAAGATTTCGCCTTCTAATCTGATTAAGGTTTCTCCTGCGTTTTCCCAAGCAAATACTAGGATGGAACTTGTTAACTAGGTTTTGGGTGACTATGTATTAATATTTTGTTTCAGTTTCGACCTGAGCCTGAGATGCCTAAAGGCAATAAATAAAAACTTTAAATGGCGAAAATAATTGGTTTAAACAGAAATCTGACAGGAATCGAACTCTTGTCTTTTTGATTATAGTCTCTACAGTATGTTTAGCCGTAAGATATATTTTATAGATTACTTAAACGTTGGCATTGTAACAAATAAATTGAATATGGAAAATGTTGGGAAGACAATTTTAAAAGAAATGTCAGTAAATAGTTGACAAAAAATGTTGCCTTCTAATTAGATATGGGTTTTGACCCTAGCTGCTCGTACATTCTGACTAAGATTTTTTTAGAGCTATTGCTCAGCCACTTTATGAAGGAAATGGTACTGAAATAGAGAACCAGAGTGCTTAGTTTTTCATTTCTTTTGTTTAGACCACCAAGAGACATAACACCTACAATGAGATTTGGAACTGACTATAGTACAGATTAGAAAAGTTAATGAATATTGATATTGTTGCATTACTTTTTAGATTCAATCATGAGAGAATGCTTAACAAACTTATTAGCAAGTGATATAAGTAAACTAAAGAAAGGAAAATTATAAGATTTAAAAGTGATTAGAAGCGGTAAAATGTACCCCAGTAGTAGATAAACTATTTATTTATTTGTACTTTAGTGAACTTTGCAAATATCTATGCGGATAATTTGTTTTCGTATATTTATAGTAATTGCCATTTTTATAAGTTTAACTACTCAGTTCTCATGGTACAGATGGTAATGTCACTGACTTTTTGCTTGACAATGTGCCGATAGCACCACAGCCGGTCATACAGACTGAGGTTTTTCAGGGTTTCCGTCAGTTTTACCAAGCGAATGGTGGAACGATACATTGTGGTCAAATTTATAGTATCGTAATTAAGGGTGTGTTTAGATTTTTGCATCAGTCAATCCAGATTATTGATGAGATGATACTTTTACACGAGACCTAGGCCGATCTCGGATGGAATAGAATAAAGGATACGCTATGGGAAGTTTTAAAGAACCATTACGCTGGACTGACAGAGGAAAACCTCTGGAATACGTGAAGATAGTCTGCCGCGGGGATGGAACCCAGAAATTTTCTTATTCGAAGCTAATACGCTAGCTACACAGTCACTGCCGTACGGTTTTGCTCTTGTACTAATTGAGTTCATTATAATATTTTACAATGTGTGTATGACTAAAACCAGTTTCATTCTTACTATGTGAATGTTAAAATACTGTATTTGTAATATTCGTAATCGAAAGTGTCTTAACACTATAAAGGATAAAACTTTAAGGTGAGTTCTACACAATGTTTATTGATTTCATTTTATTTATGATCTTTAGGCATTTTTGGCTCAGGTCGACCAGTGATTACTGTCAAACTCATTATGTTGCAATTTTTCTCAATGAATAAAGAGTCTCAAAATGGCAAATTGTGCTCTCTCTTATCGATTGTTTATCAGTTTGACACACTGAGTCACCATAGCATTTGGGAGCGTTGTCATAGCATTCGCGAGGTTGCGGGTTTAATTTTAGCGCCTGACTATCCTGGCGGAGGGGTCCCCAGGGGTTTTCATTAGTTATATCAGTCAAATGCCTTCATGGAACCTCCAACTTAGACCTTGACAGACACCTTCCCGCATCCTTTGCATCCTTCCCGAAACTTAGATGTCTAAAGGCTATAAATAAAAAAATAAAAAAATATCAACTTGATAATAGCTTCTAAGATGAATTGCTATCTAAGGAAACTATAGCTTGAACTATATTCTAACTGAAAATTCAATTTAGTGGATTCCTTTGGTGTAAAATAATTCAGAGGTAAACTATGGGTTGGTAAAAAAAAGTAATACTGTTTTCCAGTAATTATAGGAATTTACAAAGAGTAGGGGGCCAGAATAAAAATAATATAATGGTGAGGGAAGTAGTATTACCATTACCACTTCGAGGCTGAAGATGAATAACATCTTAAATGTTTGCCTTTACTACGAAGTGGTAGAGTTGATAACACTACACCGCTAAACTATTAATATAGCAACATATGGTTTATGAATTCTTTTGGAGTGAATTATTTCGGAGGAAAACTATGGGCTGGATAAAAACCAGTGTTATTTCCTTATAGTTAGTAGAGGAATCTACAAAGACTAGGGGCTAGAGTAAAATAATATCATGGTGAGGGGAAGTAGCATCACCATTACCACTTAGGCTGAAAATGGATAACATCAGCAAGATTTAGAGATAAGCATCTTGAATGTTTGCCTTTACTATGAGGTGGTACTAGAGCTTATAACTCTACACTGCTAAAGCATGTTAAAATAGTAAGAAATGATTTATATATTCTTCTCGAGTAAAATATTCTAGAAGTAAATTAGTTTTTCATTCGGAGCTTCAAGTGAAGACAGCTCCACAAGACTGTAAAAACAGAATAAAAAAAAACTTAAAATAGGAAAACATAATATTCAATCTTTGGCTTTGCTCACCGGCTATAGAAAAAAAATATAGCGGTGCATCGTAACAGGCATTTACTAATAGATTTTATCTCAGGAACACTTATCTCCCTTCTAATACTATACGTAGAATTATATCTTTTTCTCTTTTTTTTTAAAAAAAAAATAGAATATAGTAGGAGTTTCGATTTTTTTCCTAGGGATTATAATTTCATAATAAAATAGGCCTTTGCAGTGCAGATAGATACTTATGTATGAAGAAGAGAGGATGTGGGCAAGTTCAGTTGGCAGTTATTTCTTTTGAATGTACTGTGTTCAATACCAGAGACTCGGAAAAATACTAGAATTCAGATAACTCTTTTCGAATTTATTTTAACTAGATGATGAAAGGTCATAAATAAATTTTAGTTTCATTTTGAATTTATTATTATTTATTTACACACAAAAATAATCTATGAAAAAAGATTTTACTTCAATGTACTGTTTTGTCGATGATTTTATGAAAGATCTATCTTACAAATTATCTGCAATTAATAGTGGCAATTACATTTAAGTATTTCAGACTCAAGGGAGAGTGAGAGAGGAAGATAGAAGTAGCCCATTATTATCATTTGGGTAAGAACAATATGAAAGAATGTAAGTTTTAATAGCTAGCGAATGACCTTGTGAATGCTGTTAAGCAACTGAGCTATGCTTCGGTTCGACAACGTTAATGCTTGCGCGCAAACTGCGGTTCAGTATCGTCAACGCGTGCGCGGAAACTGCGGTCCGGTAACGCGTGTGCCGAAACTGCGACAGCGTCAACGGGCGTGTGACGATGGGTACGGTGTCATCGGCCACTGCATAACGTTTGCATACAACGGTAACGGCGAGTATAAGGAGGTGGAGAGCGGCAACGGATATGGTTATAGCGGTTTGAGGACAGTAGCGGTAGTGGTGTTAACAACAGTGCTGACAGCAGTAGTAGCAGCGTGCATCATTTACGTAGAACCTTTTATTTTTGCACAAAAATAATGAATTAATAAATATTATCTTATTTCCTAAAGACATAAATAAAGTGAAATCAAGAAACATTAAGTACTACTAATCTTAAAGATTTATCCTTTATAATGTTGAGACATTTAAGTCTATTACTGATATGATTAAAAAAAATTAATATTCTCCCATGTCCCTATCACAAAAAAATTCACGATCTTTCTCAACAGCAGATGAGACAAAAGGAGGAACAAAAGAAGGAGGAACGGCTGAGGTTGCAAAGAAGTGCAGAGACTGTCTTAACTCTGCGTCAGACGATTGCAGATCTTTCTGTAATTACGTGGCATGGCTTTGATGTCATTCAGGGCTTACGTAAGCATAAAATAAGCAAATATTTTTTGGAAGGCTGACTAAATCTAACTTAACTTTCAGTCAGATGATTGCAAATATTTCTGTAATTATGTGATATAGCTTTGATTCTCAGTAAATAGCCTGAATTATATTTAGTGGGGATCTGACGAATTAGTAAGAATTTCTCCATTATATTAATGTGTTCGTCAAAACAAGTAAAAAATAATAGCAAATCAGAATTTTTATTATTTTTACCTGGAATCAATATCATGGTGAATATCAATTGATATATTTATTGCCTTTTCCAAACTTATGAAGTAAACTATAACATAGAAGATTTTTTTCTGTCATATATAAATTTTAAAAAAGAAAATAGCTCAGTTGCTTAACTTAGCATTCAAAAGGTCCTTCGCTAGCTATTCAAGCTTAAATTCTTTCATACTGTTCTTACACAAATGGTAATAATGGACTAGCTTCTATCATCCTCTCCCCCTCGCCTTGAGTCTGAAATACTTAAATAGTAATAGTTTATAGTTTATTTCGAAACATGCTATGAGCAGCCGTACAAAGCCTAATATAGCATTATGTCAGAAAAAAAGTATTACATATTTGTCTTACAGTAATACAACCTTTAAGATACATACAGAAAGTTTAAAATTAACTACATTGTACATAGTGGAGTAACTAACATTCATTTCGCGATTTAAACTCTGTTCTCATAGTGTTTGATTATTCTACGTAGTAGAAAATCATTTTTACATATCGTTTTTAAACATGATTTTTTTTCTCGTGTTGTACAAAGGTATAGTCCACACTATTCTCTCAAGTATATGTGTAGATTGTAATTTATTATCCACAATTTTAAATAAAAAGTCTTTGTCCATTTCATTCCTTCTTTCGTGTAATTTTTCAATATTGAAAAAAAAACACCAGTAGTCGTAGTCGAATTTGAAATACGGTAGGTGAAATATAAAGCAAAATAATCTCATAAAACATTTTTGGGTAGCTTCAATAAAATTATAACAAGTTTTGGACAGGTCATTCCATATTCAAGACATATGTTCAACCTTTGGCCTAACCAATGATTTATATAACGTTATACAAGTACCAGGATTGATAAATTCCCTCCATTGATAGAATATGAAACCTATTAGTTTTCTAGCTTCAGAGCTATTTTTGCTATTTGTCTATTAAATATAAATTTTTCCTCAAAAGTTATACCAAGATCTTTAATTTCTGTTGCTTTAACAACCTTTGTTCCATTTCTTTTATATGCACTGGCATAGTATTAGGTTTTATTACTGTAGCTTACAAAGAAAGTTTTTTGAGTATTAATTTTCAGTTTGTTTTCACTACACCAAGAAGTAACTGTATTGATATTATTTAGAAGTATTACATTATCAATTTTGGAATTTACATCTTTAATTATTTTTATGTCATCAGTATATAAGAATAACATTGAATTTGTCACTAACGGGCATAGGTCGTTTATAAAAATATTAAATAATAAAGGCCCAAGTGGAGAATCTTGGGGAATTCCATCATTTATTTTTGACAAGTTTGATACTGTATTGCCTATTTTCACCTTAAATGTTCTATTTGTAAGATAATTATGAAACCATTTAATATATCTTGGGGATAAACCCAATTTACCAATTAATAATTCATGGTCCACAGTATCAAAGGCTTTGGATAGGTCGATGTATATCACATCACACTGTGATCTACTTTTAATATGCCCTTGTACGAAGTTCGATAATTGTACTAAATTCGTTAAAGCTGATCTACCAGGAGTAAAACCATGTTGGTTGGAATACAATTTATGTTTTAGGTGGAACTGTAGGTGTTCAGTGACTATGCTTTCAAATATTTTAGCAAATGCATTTAACATTGTTATTGGTCTATAGTTACAAAGCAGTTTCTTATCACCACCTGTAAGTACCGGTACCACAAAGGCACTTTTCCATTCGTCTGGATATATACCTTCATTTAATGATCTGTTAAAGATAGTAGCCAGTATAGATTCCAAAGTGTATGAACAACCTTTAATTATATAATTAGATATTCCATCCGTTCCAATAGAGGATTTTGGTTTTAATTCCTGATAGCTTTGTTTACCATTTCCGTGGTTGTAAAAGGAATATCTATAATAGTTATATTTATGACCTTTGCCACCATGTTGCTAGAATTCGTTGTTACCATTAACTTCTTATTTAAATTAAAATTCGTAGTAAAATAGTCCTTAAATGCCATAGCTATTGTAACCTTATTATTTGTTTCTTGACCATCAATTATCATAGTTTCAATTTTACCTGTTGTTCAATCCCTTTTAAATCTTTTCCAGAAGTAGTGACTATTACGTTATAGACTACTTTCTAAAGACATAAAATATCGCGACCTAGCTTCTTCGTATTTCTTTTTAACCTCTTTCCTTAATAACGAATATTTTTGGTACCAATACATACTACCTGTTTGTTTATAAATTAATAAAAAAAACCTGGTCCTTCTGTTTATGAGAGAGTTCAACTGACTGTTCATCCAAGGATAAACGTTTCTTTGTTTCTTGCTATTAACATTTTTCTTAGGAACATTGTCGTCGAAAGTTTTATAAATACTGTTATACATTGTTGTAGTATATCTTTGTACATTAAGATTATCCTTTGTATTTAGATTATCCATGTAAATATTATTCATATCCTGAACAATAAATTCAAAATTTGCATGAGGAAATTTGCATAAGAATCTACCTTCTACAAGTATATTCTGCGTATCTCTAATACAGTTACCCTGAATAGATAGAATAGCCAAAAAAGGTGCATGATATCTGTCTATCTTTACAACAGTTTCAACTTCTACAAACAATTTGATACTTTCTATGTTTGTTAAGAGGATATCTAAGAGTGCTGTAGGATCATTTATCTTGTATGGTTTATTTAGTTGAGTTAATTACAATAGATTCGCCAGCTCCACAATACATTCCGATTTTCGTTTTACATAATGATTTGTGGATGTTATGATCTCTGTTTCCCAGTTAACACCAGGTGCGTTTACATCATCCAAAAATAATATTTTGTAGTTACTCATAATAACATTAGATACAAACCAGTTACAATACTCAATAAAAATTTGTAGCTTCATACTGGGGGGGAAATTATGTATTGCTATTAAAACTGATTTGTTAATAATAATAATAAATTCAAAATGAAACTAAAATTTATTTATGACCTTTCATCATCTTTAGCATGCGCTAGTTAAATTAAATTCGAAAAGAGTTATCTTAATTCTGGTATTTCTCCGAGTCTCTGGTATTGAACACAGTACATTCAAAAGAAACAATTGCCAGCTGAACTTGCCCACATCCTCTCTTCTTCATACATAAGTATCTATCTGCACTGCAAAGGTCTTTTTATTATGAAATTATAATCCCTAGAAAAAAAAATAGAAAATCCTACCACATTCTATTTTTTTTTTTGAAAAAAAAAGAGAAAAAGATATAATTCTATGTATAGTATTAGAAGGAAAATAGGTGTTCCTGAGATAGTAAAGGCAAATAGTTAAGATGTCCATCTCGAGTCTTGCTAATGTTATTCATTTTCAGCCATAGAGTGGTAATGGTGATGCTGTTTCCCCTTACCATGATATTTTTATTCCAATTATCTTCCCCTAATCTTTATAGATTCCTCTACTAACTGTTAGCCAGCAGTATTGATTTTATCCAGTCCGTAGTTTAACTCCAAAATATTTTACCTAAAAAGATTCCATAAATCATGTGTTACTATTTTCTTAAACATGGTTTAGTAATCTAGAATTATGAGCTCTGTCATCTCACAGTAAAGACAGACATTTAAAATGGGCATTTCTGAGCTTTTATAATGTCATTCATCTTCAGCCTCGAAGTGGTAATGGTAATACTACTTCCCTCACCATTATATTTTTATTCTGGCCCCCTACTCTTTGTCCATTCCTATAATTACTGGAAAACAGTATTACTTTTTTTTTACCAACCCATAGTTTACTTCTGAATTATTTTACACCAAAGGAATCCACTAAATTGAATTTTCAGTTAGAATATAGTTCAAGCTATAGTTTCCTTAGATAGCAATTCATCTTAGAAGCTATTATCAAGTTGATATTTTTTTATTTTTTATTTATAGCCTTTAGACATCTAAGTTTCGGGAAGGATGCAAAGGATGCGGGAAGGTGTCTGTCAAGGTCTAAGTTGGAGGTTCCATGAAGGCATTTGCCTGATATAACTAATGAAAACCCCTGGGAACCCCTCCGTCAGGATAGTCAGGCGCTAAAATTAAACCCACAACCTCCCGAATGCTATGACAACGCTCCCAAATGCTATGGTGACTCAGTGTGTCAAACTGATAAACAATCGATAAGAGAGAGCACAATTTGCCATATTGAGACTCTTTATTCATTGAGAAAAATTGCAACATAATGAGTTTGACAGTAATCACTGGTCGACCTGAGCCAAAAATGCCTAAAGATCATAAATAAAATGAAATCAATAAACATTGTGTAGAACTCACCTTAAAGTTTTATCCTTTATAGTGTTAACACACTTTCTATTACGAATATTACAAATACAGTATTTTAACATTCACATAGTAAGAATGCAACTGGTTTTAGTCATGCACACCTGGTAAAATATTATAATGAACTCAATTAGTACAAGAGCAAAACCGTACGGCAGTGACTGTGTAGCTAGCATATTAGCTTCGAATACGAAAATTTCTGGGTTCCATCTTCACGTATTCCAGAGGTTTTCCTCTGTCAGTCCAGTGTAATGGTTCTTTAAAACTTCCCATAGCTTATGCTTTATTCTATTCCATTCGAGATCGGCCTCGGTCTCGTATGAAAGTAACATCTCAGCATTAATCTGGAGTGACTTATGCAAAAATCTAAACACAGCCTTAATTACGATGGTTCACCATTGAATTCGAACCTAGAAACTTTTGAATGTGAAATCAATACTGTAAACTTGATCAGTATTGTCGGTGGAACTCTTTTAAAGAAAGTAATGATTTTTTTTAGTATTATTCAGAAACTTGTTGTTAAACCAGTAAAATCGTGACAAGTTTGAGTCAGGATAGCCACTAGCAGTATTCAAACTTGCGTCTTTGTCCAGCGCTGAACCAAAGTCCGCGCCAATAGCAATTAGACTTGGGTGCCTAAATATTGCTTATGTAATATTTGTAATTAGAAAAAGTAAAGTTAAAAAACTCTTCCTACTGCAGGGTATTAAACCCTAATTAATTTTACTTTAAAACAAATATATTCCTGTTCATCTACAAATTCTATCTGTTCTGAATTATCTTTAAACTAAGAAATGTTTCAATCATCCGTTAAATGTAACACCAAGAGGTAGTAGCTCAACGAATGGAGAGTTGTCTTCACATACGGAAGGTTCTGGGTTTCATCCTACGAACGACTATCCTGTCAGGTGTTTCCTCAACCATGCGAGTCAATACCGGGATGGTACCTTCAAACTAGTCACTTGCCATTCCTTTCTACATTCCTTCCCCGACCGGAGATAGAGATGCTTAAAGGTCATAAATGCAGTTCAATTCTATTTAACATTATGACAACATTTTCGACATAGCAGACTAGATTACCTATTAAGTAAAATGTTAATCTATTAATAGGGAAGAAACGTGCACATTTCAAGGGATTCGTTATTACTTCTGTTAAAGCGACGAGAATTCTTTAAATTTACAAAGGTGTTTTAACATGTTTATGGACTAATGTCAACTTTGGCCAAGACCATTACGGATGGGGATGACATCCCTCCGAGATCTTAGCATAGACATGGGAGGCAAACCTGCTAAAACTAAAAAGAACTTGAAACAGGGTACTCGACAGTGGGGACTAGAACCTGTGTCTCTCTGATTCGAAGTCCACGAAGCAACAAGTTTACTATATAGGATCTGGTTAACTTTCATTTTTTATTTAAAGCTTTTCGCATCTTTGGCTCAAGCCTTGATGGGTTACGTAGAAGATCGCAAAGGTATCAACCATTCGCCTGGTAAAACTGACGGAAACCCTGGAAAACCTCAGTCAGTATGATCGGCTGTGGGGGTATCGGCACATTGTCAATCAGAAAGTCAGTGACATTACCATCTGAACCATGAGGACTGAGTAGTTAAACTTATGGCAATTAATGTATATATACGAAAACAAATTAACCACATAGATCATATTTGCAAAGTTCACTAAAATACAAAGAAATAAATAGTTTATCTACTACTGGGGTACATTTTACAGTTTATAATTTTCTTTTCTTTAGTTTACTTATATCACTTGCTAATCAGTTTGTTAAGCATTCTCTCATGATTGAATCTAAAATTGATGCAATAATATAAATGTGCATTAACTTTTCTAATCTGTACTATAGTCAGTTCTAAATCTCATTGTAGGTGTTATGTCTCTTGGTGGTCTAAACAAAAGAAATGAAAAAGGAAGCGCTCAGGTTCTCTATTTTAGTACCATTTCCTTCATAAAGTGACTGAGTAATAGGTCTAAAAAAAACATAGTTAGAATGTACGAGCAGCTAGGGTTAAAATCCATATCTAATTCGAAGGCAACGTTTATTGCCAATGTGATTTCCTGACATTTCTTTTAAAATTGTCTTCCCAACATTTTCCCTATTCAGTTTATTTGTAACAATGACAACGTTTATGAAATCTATAAAGGATACCTAAACGTAAATCATACCATCAAAAGAAATGAAAAAAAAAAAAAACAATTGGAAACTCTCATTATCATTATAGAGAATTTGTCCAATTGCGAAAACAAGTAAAAAAAGACATATCATTAGCTTACCAGAAGTTCTTAACCGATAGCGCAAATACTATTCTTAATGACCCTAGTAACTTTTGGGAGTTTATCAAGAAGAAAACACGACATCTTCCACCTGCAAATATGAATACAATGTAGAAGTAATCTACGATAATGATGAGATTGCCAATTGTTTTGCAAGTCACCTTCAATCAGTATATCAAAAATCATCTGCAAAATATGAAATAAATGATATAGACTACAAATGCAATTCAATAGATTCATTCGAACTGTTGAGTGTAACATTAGGAGAAATAGAGGATGCAATAAAGAAATTGAAACCAAAAAAATCAATCAGATCAGAGCACGTACCTCCCTATGTCGTGAAAGGCTGTGGAGAAATTCTAAAACTTCCCCTACAGTTTATTTTTAACTTATCAATTAAAACGGCAACCTTTCCGGATAAATGGAAGGAAGCTGTTGATGGCCCAATTCCAAAATCAACTTCTAAAAATGAAGTAAGAAACTATAGACGTATCTCAATAATATCTTCCTTTGCTAAAGTGTTCGAAAGTGTTATTTATAATAGAATAATTAATCATGTTCGAAGTGCAATATCACCATTTCAGTATGGTTTTCTTACTAAAAGGTCAACAGACTAAAATCTAGCTGTAATTACTGATTACATAGCATCAGGTTTAGAAAAAGGTGCACAAATTGATGTTATCTACACTGACCTGGCAAAAGCATTTGATACTGTAGATCATGACATCCTGTTACGTAAGCTCTGCTTCTTTAATTTTACAGAACCTTCAGTAACGTTCATTGCTTCTTATTTAAATAATCGTAAACAGTCTGTTTTTTTTTACAAAGAATTTATTTCCAGGCAATACGAAGTTTGATCAGGTGTTCCTCAAGGATCAAATTTAGGTCCTCTTCTATTTCTAATATTCATTAACGACTTATCAGATTGTATTATAAACTCTAAGAAACTCCTATTTGCTGATGACCTAAAAATATATTTGGAAATATCCTGTATTGAAGACTGTAGTAAACTTCAGAGTGACCTAAACAATGTTGCTAAGTGGTGTGAGGAAAATAATCTTGTTATAAATGTTAATAAATGCAAAACTGTCTCCTTCACTAAACTTAAAAAATAAATATACGTACACATACACAATTAACGGCGTTCAATTAAACAATGCTAATTCAGTAAAAGATCTGGGTGTAATCTTTGATGCACATTTAACATTTAACACGCATATTGTGACCATAAAAAATGAAGCATATAGAAACTTAGGATTAATCATGAGAATGAGATTAGAAAAAGACTTTAATAATCCATAGGTTCTCAAGTTACTGTATTTTAACTATGTCAGATCGAAATTTGAATATGCATCTACAATATGGAATCCATAATGCAGTAAATATTGTAAGACAATTGAGATTATTCAGTCAAAATTTTTGAGATTCTTAGAGTACAAACAAACTGGTTTTTATCCAAAATTTGATTCGTCGTCGCTACTGACAGAAAACTTTTATCTTCTGACGTTGGAAAAGAGTAGAACTATTAACGATATTATACTTCTTTCGAAAATATTTAATAATGAAGTAGATTGTAGAGACTTAACCGCAGCTATTAGTATAAAAGTTCCCTTACTTAGAACTCGTATGCACAACAATATTTTTTTCTTCTGTAACAAGCCCAGAACAAATTCTGTGTTAAAGTCTCGTATACGGCGATCTTGTGCTACCTATAATAAGTACTTAAAAGAAGATAACGAGATAGATATCAACAATATGACAAAAACGGGTATACGCTCTAGATTGATTCAATGTGAGAGAATAAACTACTAAATTTCTACCTTGTGAAAATTATATTAAAGTTTTCGTTTTGTTCTGTGTGATTTTGTTTATGTATTTTTATTCTAACTTATTAAAACTAATAATGTCTTTGTTTTCTTTTATGTGATATTTTTTTATTCCATCTTGTGGAAACGGTATTAATTAATGTATTTGCTTAGATCTATGTGACTGGGGTTAAAATGTGCTTTTCTTTCTTCTATGTGATTGGGTTTATATATATATATATATATTGTCGTGTGTCTAATTTATATTATTTCCTTATGTAATGGAAGACTGTAAATAGGCGTTAGCCTGTTGTTTTCCCAATAAATAAATAAATAGCTAAACATATTAAGTACTTCAATCAAGAATACAAGAGATCGATTCCTGTAAGATTTCTGTAAGAAGTTACATTCTTCATTTAAAGTTTTTATTTATGGTCTTTAGGCATCTCAGGCTCAGGCCGGAATTGAAAAAAAAATATTAATAGGAAGTCAACTAAAGCCTAGTTAATAAGTCCCATCCTAGTATTTGCTTCGGAAAACGCAGAAGAAACCTTAATCAAATTAGAAGGGGAAATCTTTTCAAGGACTATCCAATTGCTAAGCCAACCCTCTACCAACTGAACTAGGTCAATCAACGTTACTTTCTTAAATTGGATACTAACCCAGTAGCACATGCACTTTAGCCGTTCATGGAATCCATATCGTCGTGACCTAGTAAAATACATCTGAAACTTAATATACAAACGGTAGTAAAGTATTTCTCTGTGTTTAAAGGCGTCAAAAAGTTACTATTAACAACAATAAACTAATTTTAACTCTCAACCCGTTAGCATCCAAGAGTTCCACTCAGAAATTGGCATCATATAAGTTATTAAACAAGAATATATATGTCACTGAAAATCATTTATAGTACTATCTTTAAACAAGAATATATTTCTCTGCTGTACACCGTTAGTTATTATAAACACTAAGAAACCGTCTCAGAAAAAAACCGTCCTACGAATTACTTAGAAGAAAATAAAAACAAAAATAACTGTCGGTATTTTATATCCGACACTGGTAAAGTGAAACAAAAACTTTCTTACGCATTCTTCATAGAATTTACTAAAATCCAACAAAAGAGGCCAGTGGTTCTAACGGTGCCGTATGTGAAACCAATCATAGTTGAAGTTTGGCATTGGCAGTAGGTACATCTGTATTTATTCTATTAAAAGGATTACATCTTCAAGTTTAAAGGCGTTCAGTGCGATCGTAAGATTAAGATATAATAGTTGTTCATAAATAAATAACAAACTTTCCTCTAAAAAATAATTCATTTTCATTGTTCTATTTTCTTTTTCTTGTACTGTATCAAGAAAGAGGCTTTCAAATAAATAAGTGTAATATTCTAAATATTACAATATACTTTTTCATTCGTATCATGTTCTAATCATGCCCATCGCGGAAATGGTAAACAAATATTACTTAACATCAACCAAATAATGGCTATATCTCGTCATTACTTACTAATTCAGTCATCTCAAAGTTAGCTTACGTTTGCAAATAAACATAAAATAATCTTCCATTATCTCTATCACCTACTGCATGCAAAGTGGTGGATAAAAGGTGGCGAATCTATAATTTATTAATATTATTAATTCACTTATGCTAAAGTTAACTTACATCTGTAAAAAATAATCTAAAATGAATTTTCATTAGGTCTATCACGGTTGACATACAAACTAATGGCGGCAAAATGGTGGGTAAATGGACACAATCTATAATTTATTAATATTAGTAAATCAAAAGTTAAATTACATTTGCAAAATAATCTAGAATGAAGTTTCATTAGGTTTATCACGGATATCACCTGATGGAGAAATATAGTGGGTGAATGATAGTCAATCTATAATTTATCAATGTTACCAATACGCTCATCCTGAAGTTAGAATACATTCATAAAGAAAATCTAAAATAAGCTTCCAATAAGTCTATCACAGTACGAAACAAAAATATGTCTTGTCTACAATTGAATATTTCCTACACTGTTGGAAAACTAGAATGAGGTGAGAAACCTGTTTAACTAGATATTAGTGGCAGACAAACAAACATATTTCGCGATCACCGTTAAAATAAAGTCAAGCATGAATTTCTGTCACATTTCAATCTACTGGCACACTGTGTCCAAAATGCCGCGGAATAACTTAGTAAAAAGATCATAATGGTTGCCTCATCGGATTTTCTAGTGTTTCTATAAGGTGGGTTAACTCTGAAAAAGTTTTTATATGAAATCACTTTCTCTTTCTCACGTCAGCAGCAAACAAGTAAGTACTTCTCTGTTTTTTCTCTCAAAGGAATATATCTTCAGGTTATTCATTCATTCTTTATTTCGTTCATTTACATATACAATGTTCGAACAATGTCAAAATACAAAACAATAAAATTTCAATTCAGAATACAATTAAAATACAATTAAAAAGAAACATAGTCTAGCCATGTACAAGTCAAAACATGTCAAATATCCATTATGTACAGTTTATTAATTATTTCAATTTTCCTTTTAAAATATTTACAATTGCATTTGCATGGAGTCTAAACCTCTCTCTTATTCCATGTAATTACTCTATATTTTGCAGAGTTATTTTTATTTCCTCAATATCATATGCCGCCGAGTTAACCAATATTTTTTTAATTTCCTTATTAAATCTTTCCAAGTTATTGTTCCTAATTCTCATTGGTAAAAGGTTAAACATTCTTATTCCTATATGTTGGTAGTTGTTGTAAGATTTCATTAGCCTTATTTTAGGTGGATATATGTTGTTACTATTTCTAACAGGATAGTTATGAAGAGAACCTCTTAAGCTAAATTTGTCTATATTTTCCTTGATATATTTCAGGCAATTAAAAACAAATAAACAAGGCAAAGTTAAGATTTTCAGTTCCTTAAAACTAGATTTACATGAATCCCTAGAATTTAAACCCATAATACATCTGATCGCTGATTTTTGTAGTAAAAACACCCGTTTTATCCCGGGAGCGCCTCCCCAGAACATAACTCCATAAGAAAGTACCGAATGAATAAGACCAAAATATGCTTGTAACAGAGCATTTTTCGGTATTAGGTTCTTCAATTTCCTGAGTAGAAATATTTTAGTCGCGATCTTATTACACAGAACTTCGATTTGTCTTGACCAATCCAATTTGGAATCTAAATGTAATCCAAGTAATTTCACATGTTGTGTACTATTTAATGATGAAATTTTATAATTCAATGCAAAATATAGTCTTTCTGTCTTAGATTCATTAATAGTCAAGCCATTTTTTAAAAACCAGTCTTTAGCCTTCATCATATTAATAGTATCTTCCTCATTGATGTGATTAATTTCAGTACCAACATTCAAGAATGTTGTATCATCCGCAAATAAAATCGTATTATGAATCAGATGCTCAGGCAAATCATTAATATAAATGAGAAACAGAAGTGGGCCCAGTATAGAGCCTTGAGGTACCCCATATTCTACTGACCTTAATTTGGACACATCATTGTTAATCTTAACACATTGAAGTCTATTAGTCAAGTAAGACTCCAATAGAGTAATGGCATTTTTGGAAAAGTTAAAATTCGAGAATTTACTAATTAATATTCTATGAGGTATTGAATCGAAAGCCTTTTTTAAATCTATCATCGTAAGGCTTACTATATTACCTTTCTCAAAACCTTCATATATTTCAGTTATTACACTTTCAATTGCTTTACTAGTTGAAGATAATTTCCTAAAACCGAATTGTTTATTATACAAATGACCATTATCATTCAGGTAGGCATATAATTGTTCCTTAATACAAAACTCAATAACCTTCGAAAAAATGGGAATCAAGGATATTGGTCTATAATTGCTTGGATCTTCCCTAGACCCCTTACCTTTATATATCGGCGTTATAATAGAGATCTTTAAGCAGTCAGGGTATATCCCTGTATACAAAGTCCAGTTTATTAGCATCGTGAGGGGTTCAATTATTACATCAAAAATTTCTCTAAAGAGAACATTAGATAATCCATAGATGTCCTCACTTGTTGAATTTTTCATATTTCTTATATACTTAATTATCCAATCCTCTGTGATATTTCGAAAATAAAAATGTTGTAAAAAGGTTAAGAGGGCAACCATTTTTTCAAATTACTTAATGAACAATAATAATAAAAAATCCTCTTTCAACCAAACTTCCTTTTTTTATGTATAAATTAAAGAGAGGGTTTCAAGTATTCAAAGAACTATTTCCCATACTCTAATTTAATGGATAATAGTAATTCTAGTTCCTTTTTTTCTAAAACTGTAATTCAAAGCCACACCTAGGAGAAATAATGACGTATTTCATATCCGACCACATTACAAAATTCTTTAAATTTTAAATTCTCATTTATCCTAAATTCTCACATTCTCTAACTAAATAATAAGCTGAAGTATAAAATCAGTAACGTATTTCTTATCCTGGCACCCTATTCTTACCCGGGCAAAGAGGGGCGCTTTACAAAATTCTTTAAATTATAAACTTTCATTTATCCTAAGTTCTTACATTCCCTAACAAAATGTTAGACTGAATTATAAAATCAATAACATATTTCTTATCCCGGCGCCCTATGTTTCATTAGGACATTCTTTATTACAATACCAGACTTATGTTACGTGTATAAAGTAAAATCTAAAATGGCATTCACGCTCAGAACACTGGCCGGGCTATGAGCTAGAGGTTACGGGGCGGGCTATGATTTAAGCGATTCGGTCATGGGCTACGCGATCCGGTCACGTGAACAGACTCGGGCCATCGGCGGTGGGAATTCACAATTCATTCTATCATCATCTCATTCAGTCTATCGGGCCTCCCAAACCCGACACAAATTTATAATCGTCAAAGAATATGAAAAACAAACTGATGTTACGTGCATAGAGAAAGATTTAAAATGAAAATACTTCCAGTAAGTAGGTTAGCTAAGCTTTCAAGCACAGTAAAAGAATGTCAAGTTACTATAGAACAAGTAAAGTAGGTCGGGCATAAAAGGCAGATCATTAGATCTCTGAAAGGAGGTTAGTGATGGTTTTTAAAATAAACAAACTTATGTTACGTGCATAGAGAAAGATCTAAAATGGAAAAATACTTCCACTAAGGAGGTTAACTAAAGTTTGTAGCACAGTAAAAGAATGTCAAGTTACTAAAATATTCCAAGGAACCCATAAAGTAGTTCGGGCTTAAAATGCGGTTCGATAGATCTAGAAAAGGAGTTTAGCTGCGGTATGTAGGACAGTACAAGGAGGCCAGATTACTAAAATATACTGTGAAAACCAATAAAAGTAGACCAACAGGAACCGGGCCTAAAACCGGATCACAGCCCGGGGAAAAAATGGTCACATCTGCGTCCGACTTATACTAGGCATGTATGTCACCGTGCTCGAAACAGGGCGCTCAATCCATTTTTTTAATTTTTTTTAGTTTTGATGAATTCCAAAAATTTAAAATCGGTAGTTTTGAACCTAATTTGTCTCACGTCTCTACAGTTTGAATTAAGGACAAGAGAGTAAAGAAGAGAACATATTAACACAGGGTTGACAAACTATAAAAGGGATTTTATGAGAAACTTAATTTGAGTCATAAACATGTTTGGGCCATTTTAGTAACTATTGGCTTCTGTCCGTTCCGATCATAGAGGGTGTCCCGGAAATAATGATGCAAACTTCGGGAGATGAGTATTTGGTGTCTTCCCGCTCCATAGTCTTCCGATCTATCGCTCCTCATAACAAAAGTGATTTTTTCCGGTTAAAGGTCCCGATTCATCGCTTCCGAAAGTAAGAAAATGGAGACACACAATGTATACATAAATTTGTGAATAAACAACTGCCACACACATAAAATAAACAAAACAAGGAAATAAAGATGAGCATTTCACAAATAATAAACAAAAATAAATAAATAAACAGTAGGTACACAATAAATATATATAAAAAAATGATTCTGGTATCAAGAAAGTAATCTCCATCCTACTGTACGATGACGTGCAATACGCCTAGAAGTTTACAATGAACGAGATTGTTATACATACATCCCATTCAAGACAAATCCTTAGGCGTCTCCGATAGGAGCCTTGTCACGTTTTTCCATTGCAAGTAGCAAATCGTCATTAGAGAATAGACGTGAAAGAGGGATTAATGACATATCACTCCTATTCCAGTTTAACCATCTATCCAAGGTATCTAAGGACTCGGCCTGTCTCAGTGTCGTACATATTGACTTACAGCAGCAGCAATTCTTCTGTCAAGATTTTTTTCTTGTTTGTCATTCATTTGAAATTCCGCTCGTATTGCAGAGCATCGTAATGTACCAGGTGTGTAAATATGAAACCGGAATTTGTGCATAGACGGCGTTAGCTGTCACTGTGGTTACCGTAAAACTGCGTCCTTGGCGCCACTTGCTTGTTTTGACTGCTGATAACGATTTGCAACTCACAACCAAACACGATTAATGTCATAGTGTAGTGTTTAATAGCGTTGAATATGGCGCAATTTGTACCTACAAACTACGATGTGCGGACAGCATTGATTTTTTGTTACAATTTGAAGAAAACTGCTGCAGAATCGCATCGCATGCTTGTCGCAGCTTACGGTGATCATGCTCTTGGTAAGTCACAGTGCTATGCGTGGTTTACAAAATTTAAAAGTGGCGATTTTGACGTGAGAAACGAAGAACGTGGAAGACCACCGAAAAAGTTTGCAGACAGCGAATTGCAAGCTTTGTTGGATGAGGATGACGCTGCTCAAACGCAACAACATCTCGTGACATGTGACACGAGAAGCAGTTTCCATACGTTTAAAAGCCATGGGAAAGATCCAGAAGGTGGGAAAATGGGTTCCACATGCATTGACTGAACGACAGCAGGAAAACCGAAAACCCACTTGCAAAATTCTGCTCGCCAGGTACAAAAGGAAATCATTTCTCCATCGAATTGTGACTGGTGACGAAAAGTGGATCTATTTCGAGAATCCTAAGCGTAAAAGATCATGGGTAACTCCAGTAGAACCGGCGACATCGACTGCAAGTCCAAATCGCTATGGGCGGAAGACAATGCTTTGTGTTTGGTGGGATCAGAATTGAGTGATCTATTATGAACTGCTGAAACCTGGCGAAACCGTTAATACCCAACATTACCGACAACAAATGATCGATTTGCATCAAGCTTTGCGTGAAAAACGACCAGAATATGACCAAAAGACAACATAAAGTGATTGTGTTTCACGATAATGTACCCTCCCACACAGGCCCTGGCCGACACCTTTCCGAATACTTTCCTCTCCCCTATCCCGGTTTGAGCCTCAGATGCCTAAAAGCCATAAATAGAATTAAAATTTAGTTCGACGACATTGGGATGACATTTTGCAACTTTCCGGCTTAATCTACTGCGCCACCCTTCTGCTATATTTGTGGTTCTGTGCTTCTGTCCATAATAATTCTACATGTCATTAACAGTGTAATTATCAAACCACTTTTGCACAAAATAGTCATCAAACTTTTACAGTTATTCTATATCCGGTGAGGTTTCAATTATTTTTAACTAGCCATCGTCGACATCTGAAGGTGGCAAAAACACGAAAGCTTCTGGGGCGATGGATAGGAAACACTGGTCCCAGAAAAACCAAATTCATTATCAGAAGCGTTGGATCGGGACAAACCACGTCTACAATTTGAGAAGCGATTGAACGGGAGTAAATTGATTATTTACCTCGTACATCAAACAGAGAAAAAAATTCATTTGAAGAAATTCTGACATCTTCCTAGTTTCGAAGCTACAGATTCTTAAAGTTCTGGGAGTATCATCACGAATGACGTCATATCTTGATAAGTAATGGCGTAAGCGGTGTCGGCTAGCAAATCACACTCGAAGTAGTATCTAATAGATTTATTTAAGTTATGATTGACGAATACGGCTTAGAGTTGATTTCTATGTCTACCCTATTAAACCATCTAATTCCTTAACAATGAATTTTTAGGTTGCGAAACCTATTTATGCGGCATTCCCTCAATCATAAGCATTGCTCAAATAGATGTATAAGCATGAGCGGATTTATGGGATCCAGTCACTTCAGAATGACTTCTGTGTTTCAATCTGAACGATAACTTTTAAAGTAATTGCTCCCCCAGCGTCTCTCTCGTGTCCCCAGGGTCTCTCCGGTGTCCCCAGGGTCTCTCCGGTGTCCCCAGGGTCTCTCTCCTAAATTCGCCCATGCGTATAAGGTACTACTTAGAGTGTGATTTGTTAGGCAGTCACCACTTACGTCATTATGTGTCGAGCTGTGACGTCATTTGTAACGATGCCACTGTGATTTTGAGCGTCTGTAGGTCCGAAACTATGCATAATTTTGAATTCCTTCATGGAAGTTTTTTCTTGTTTTGATGTAAATGTAATCCGATGACCTCCCGAAATTTGTACTATTATCTCAGGGACATTATTTCTTCTATGTAAGGTCTTGCACCAGTCGTTATTTTTGTCTAATTGAAAGGCCGTAGGAGGATACCTGTTTCAAACGTAGTATGTTCTTTATGTAGTATGCTGAGTTTCGTGCCGGAAGAGTAAGCACGAAGGATGTTCCGCATAAGAGAAAACAACCCAGCTGTTGACATTTTGGTAAAGGAGAATCGCCGTAATCATATGTGATTACGCACTGCCAGTAAACATCAACACCGGGAAACATAGGCATAAAATGACAAGATCATTTCGACATTCTTTTGTTTTTAATTCGAAACTGCCGCTGCTGTTAGAGTGACTGGCGTCAAGTGAGATAATCACGCCGAACGTTATTGTGCAATCCTACAGAACCTACAAACAGCCATCCAGACCGATGACAGCAAACCGGCGGATGTCAGCGAACAACTTCACCTGGCACAAATAACATCATGCGGCAGCGCGGTCGCCGCACTCAAGCTTATGGGCCATTGAAACAAATGGAGTGGTTCACACATACTGCGGCTGTGGGACGATGCCGCAGACCTGCCACATTATCCATAGCGGTGTGGAGACCGTGCGCGAGCCGCAAGTGCCTTACTCTGTGCCTTGGGATGGTTCACACATGCGATGCGGCAGCCGTGCGGTTTGTCTCTTTTGGAATCTTTTTTTTAAATTTATTATTTTTTTCTCAACTGTTCAATTATGAAAATGGAGATTCTTCATATTTTTCTCTATTTTAAGTAGAGAATTATAAGCTCAATAATAATAATAATAAAGTAAAGTCTGACGTAATATGAAAATGAATAATTGGAGATATACATTGATAACTTATTTTGTATTGAAAAATGATGTTATCCTTACTTACTTACTTGCTCTATGGCTTACGGAACTCGCAAGTTCATCGCCACAGTAGCAAGCGATCGCCATCGGGCTCTATCCTGGGCAAGATCAAGTCAGTTTTCACTACAGACACTTATTTCTCCAAGATCCCTTCTAATATTGTCCTCCCAACGTAGTCTCCATCTTCCCAACGGTCTCTTTCTCTCCGGCTTTCCAATCAAGATTGAATATAGTCTGTTTTTTTTTTCAACCAAGCTGCATGGCCTGCCCATTTTAGTTATCGCGATTTCATTATTCTTACATCAGGTGTCGTACACTCCGTGGAGTTCTTTATTATGCAGTCTTCTCCATTCTCCAGTCATCTCATCCCGTTTTGGCCCGTATATTTTTCTCGAGACCTTAATTTCAAACACCTGTAATTTATGTTCATCTGCTAAGGTCGTACTCCAACTTTAGCATCCGTAAAGTATTACTGGCAGAATTACATTTTCAATTTGAACTTCCTTGATATTAATCTCGGAAAAAATGATAAATCGGCCAGTACAGGTTCTTCGAAGTGGAAGAGTTCGAGTCCAAGAGGGACATAAAAATTGTCAGCCTTTAAATAATAATCTAGGGGAAAATATGAACTTAAACAAAATAATGGTAGCAAATCAGGATTGGCAAAAACTGTCCCCCCCCCTCAAAAAGTTTTTTTGTTTAAATGCTTTGCTTTATTTGTTTATATTACATATGGATAGAAATAAGTTTGTTTCTCCTTAATGTTCTTATGCAGCAGCGAGTTTATGAAGGACAGGACCTACAGCTAC
Source organism: Lepisma saccharinum (assembly GCA_022664845.1). Lineage (NCBI taxonomy): Eukaryota > Metazoa > Arthropoda > Insecta > Zygentoma > Lepismatidae > Lepisma > Lepisma saccharinum. Next base: position 33,165 of record JAGDQP010005616.1, read on the forward strand.
AGTTCAAAGTGGAATCCGAACCAGTACTCGTTTTGCACCTGAGAGAGATTGTCCCCCACCTGGACTCGAACCCGGGACCCCTTGATTACAATTCGAAAATTATATAAAATTATTGCAGATAATTTAATATGTGAAATAGTCAGCACGAAGTTTACACTTTTTGTGGCATTTTTGCTTTTATTTATTTATTTGTTTAAACCAATTGATATTTAAAAAAAAAAAGAAAAACTGGTTTAAACCAGCTCAGCCCTGCAGCAAATCCCCTCCCCATATAAACTGTCACTTTCACCCACATGAGAATAAATTCAGAACTTGAAAATTTCCACACTTGCAGCTACAATATTCTCACTATATGGTAGGAATTTTCCAATGAAAATAATAATAATAATATGGATGGAATTGTCTACGAATTTTCTTGCACGTAAATGCACTGTAAAATACGGTTTCTTAAGCGTAAGTCCCACAGTACAATAAGTCGGTGGAAAGTTTACCTCCTTCCATCGGTAACAATTTCACAAGACGAGTCGGACTAGCGATTTGCCTACCCATCAGCAAGATTGCTACTAAGTTGAACTCGTTTAACTTTCTTGCCACCCTCCTTTACACGTCTCACCCCCATTTTCTCAAAATTCTAGTGTCCAGGCAGAAAAACGGTAATAAATCTTCCTCCCCCACGATCTTCCCAGTTCCAGATGTTGGCGCACCAAAGGAAAAGATTCAGCTAGACTCTTCTTTTTCTCCCCAGAGAACTACACAATTTCAATTTGTATTGTAAAAATATTAACTATTTTTGTATCATGTGCCATCATAATGTTTTAGTATTGCATTTTATAATAAGGAAAGTGTATATTAGAAAGTAAGAAGAAATGACATACAGTTACAGAAATATTGTTCTCAACAGTCCATATAAGCAAAAGATTCTTTTATTTTCGTCTCGTGGTTATTTTGAGCTAACTCCTTGCCCAAATGATGATCTCAGTTTCACTTTGCCCGTCTGTCCTGACGCAGGGTAGCGCCTCAACCAAAGCAGGTAGAGGGATAGTTTGAATTCAGCCACCTCCATTTATCCTGCCGTTTCTAAACGATTTTATATAGCTTCACTCTTCTGTCAGTTTTGTTGTTGTTGTTGTTCCAATCTAGTAACTCAATTTTAACCCGCTTCCACTACTCAAATCGACTTGAAACTTTGATGTAGGCGTAAGTAATTGTAATGACAATACAAAATTTCGGAGAAATTGCCCCCATTCAACCCACACATCTCCAAGAGATTAAAAAAATATTTTAACTTCAATTTTAAACTACTTCTATTACTGCAACCGACCGAAATTTTGAAAGCGAACATAGTTTTGATGACGATACATAATTTTGGAAAACTCACCCCTCACGCCCTACTAAAGTATGTCTTTACTGTGACTGTTATTATTATTAATGTTATTATTATTAGAAATAGAAACTACTTCTAATTATTAGAAAATAGAAGTAGTTGCTAAGGAAAGCATGTCGAATTATTAATAAAGACACAGATTTTTACATGAATACAGAAAATGTGCATCTGTGAACCGAGAGGTACCAGTACGCACCTGTACGTATATGCAATTGCACACAATCGAAAACTTTGCGTTTCAAAGGTAGCAGAATTCAAACTAAGTTTTCGTTTCTAATTTTACTGTACTATTCCAATAATTATTAGCATCAAAGTAAAAATTGTTGCTTCAATTTTTAAAAAAAAATGAATTTTTTAATGGAAATGAGATGGAAGTGATACATCATGACTTGTGGTAATTAATATTCAGACGGTGGAATTTAAATATCTTAAGTAGCTATTTTAAGGAATATGGAACTCAATTTCTTTGCATTCTAACATTGAACATGTTAAGAAATTTGAGGAAGAAACAAATGTTTTTACATTATCTTATATATAATTGGCAACATATGTATGGAAACATTCAGTATATTTTCTATACAATGGAAAATGCACACTTGAAGTCTCTCCTGACAAAACCTGGGGCTGTCAAAAATATCGATATTCCGAAATCCGATATTCCGATATTCCGAATATGAATACCGAAAATATCGAAATATCGAACAGTGTCATTATACTGAACAATATAGGAATATTAAAATACCGAATTCTTCTGAAATTTTTAAAAAATGAGTACCAATAACTTATATAGAAGGAGTAGCATGGCAGAGCTAAAACACCGAACCACTATAGCTCAGTGGTAGAGCGTTGGTGTAGAATTTGAGAGGTCGTGGGTCCGATCCCAGCGGCCGACCATCCTGAGGTTTTCCAGGTTTTTTCCAGTCACACCAGGCAAATGCCGGGTTGGCGCCTTCAATATAGGCCCTGGCCGACACCTTTCCGAATCCTTTACCCTCCCCTATTCCAACCTGAGCCTTAGATGCCTAAAGGCCATAAATAAAATTCAAAGGCAGAGCTGAAACTAGGTCAGTTTTGGTGATCCTGCCTGACTCGGATATAGGTGATCCGGTCTAAAACTTGATCTGGCCTGAGAACTTAATGATCTCCAGTTTCGTATTTTTCGTGTTCTGGGGATAACACCTCCGTTCTCGGTCAACGCTCAAAAGCAAGGAAATAATCTCTAGCCATTGCCCTCGGGTCACGAGAACTAAATCGGACTGGGTCCCATGTATAGACCCAATCCAAAACATGACGTCGTGTGCTATAAGAACATCATTCTAGTGTTGATTGCAGAGCCAAAATATGTCAAACAACTCTCTGAACACTTAGAACCGATTTATTTGGAATTGAATTTGAATTTTATTTATGGCCTGTAGACATCTAAGGCTCAGGCCGGGATAGGGGAGGGGAAAGGATTCGGGAAAGTGTCGTCCAGGACATATGTTGAAGGTGCCATTCCGGTATTTGCGTGGTGTGACAGAAAAAATCTAAAAACTGCAGTCAGGATAGTCGGCCGCTGGGATAAAACCCAAATGCTTCCGACTGCTACGGCAACGCTCTGCCAATGAGCTACGGCGGTTTGGTATCATAATAACTAAATCCGGATATTGTATCTGTGCATGTGCGACCGAAATCGCACGAATCTATTTTACGGGATATCCGAAACATCGAAGATACGGGTTTCAGATCTTCAGTTCCGGGTTTCAGGTATCCGCATCCGGATCGGAGTTTCGGATTTTTAGACTATGATTCAAGTGTCGGATCTTCGAATCCGGATCCGAGTGTCGGATATCCGGATATTCACCATAAAATTCATTTTACCTTTTACCAGTCACATTTGATTTATTTATTGTTGTTATCTGTTTTACATTTTTGGTATTTCGATATCTTTCGGTACCGGTACCATTCAGTACTTCCAGACACGTATCTAAAATTTAATTTCGGAGGTGGTTAATGGATTTGGAGAGTTCAACTCCAAAGTCAGTCTGGGTGTGAAAGGTACCCAAAATATAGATAATTACACCTAAATTATACTATTTTTGTATATTAAAAGGAATTTCGGTGTGGTTATACAGACCGACCTCGAAATACATACGTACATATCACTCAATATCATTGTTTGTCGGTATTTTGATATTGTTCGGTATTTCGGTATATCGATATCGTTCGGTATTTTGGTGGATTGATATTTCGGTGATTTCGGTATCCTTCGGTATATGGGTATTTCGGTATATTGGTATCCTTCGGTTTATGGTATTTCAGCATCATTCGGTATTTCGGTATATCGATAATTGTAGGTATCCAAAACGTACCGAAAGTCGGTATGAAAATCTTAATACCGAACACCCCTAACCTCGAAACCTGAACGCTGAACCATCTGACAAGCACCGATCATGGGTATAGACTACATATCCACTTTGTTGAATGTTTTTCCGTTTTTGAACGTCTGTAGCAGCTTCCCGTAATTCAATAGAAAAAGTAACCAAGTGAAAGAAACGGTGTACCAAGACTACAGTTTAGCAGAACCTAGAAATATCACTGTACCCAGTTAGGGTACAGAGTGTGAAATTTCAAATTTTGTCCCCGCTATATCTCGTATTTTTACAAATTAGGGAGTTAAATCTTGGCAAACAGTTTGAGCCGACGTGCAATAGACATCTACAGATTTTGGTAAAATATGAGGGATATTTTCTGTGCATGTTTTATAAAAAGGAATATTCCATATGTTTTGAAACTTGACAAGTAAACTTTCCATGTGATATTTAAGCATATAGAATGTTGTCGACTTCGAAAAATATTTAATGTTAATTTTTCATGGGTCTAGGAAGTGTCTCTGCAGGACGATTCGATGAACTAAAATTTGGGTGCAAGAAATTAATGGACGTCGCTTCCATAATCTTGATAAATTAGTAAAAGATAACAGATACTTAGTTGACATAATATTATAGCCTTATTCAAGTTTTCTTAATATCAGTAATCTATTAAGCAGTAAATATTACGTACCCCGGAATAGTAAATATTCAGTTATCAAGGTGTAGATTTCTAAGCAGAGTAAGAGTGTAAAATGACTCTCACAAGGAAATTAAAGGCAGTGGGCAATGCTATAGAAAATCCTTCAAATAGGGTGACTAGGATAGAGATTCCCCACTTTTTGGACAGTGATTTGAACAATGAAAATCAAGTAACAGAATAGCTTTAATAAGTGAATCATGTAGGATGACATAAAAACTAAACATTATAGTTGCCAATGTAGCGTATTGATATTATATCAATGTAGTATTCACAACCAACGGAAAAGGGCGTCTTTGACCAGGACAAAAAAAAAAAAAAAAGAAAACGCCGGGTAAGCTAAATCGGTACACATGCTTACATCATCTTTCACGTGTACATAGTCCTATTGAGGGGTGCTCCGTTTCTTTATGCGTTTCACATAGTTGCGTCGGCCACAATTGAGACAGATTCTGAAAAACTGTATAAGTTTCATGGAGCCATTTCTCGCATACACAATACTGTATCCAGTAGGGTGGGCCGAAATATTTTTTCTTCAGATATTGGGATTCGAGTTGTCATCAAAAGATGTGCATTTGTACCAAATAAAGCCATGCCAAATACGGCTGTCCTAAAACAATATTTAACCAGGCCCCTGGACTCCTGAAAGGCCCAATTGTTTTTTTGCAAAACAAGGAATAAAAATATTATTATACCAGTTTCCAAATTTTGGAGTTCGAGTAGTTATGAGAAGTTATGCATTGGTACGAAATTTAGCCATGTCAAGTGTGGCCCTTCTTGGCCGTTTTCAAACTAAAATTTTCACGGGCTGAGGGGCCCGGCTAGATATTTTTTGATCTGGCTGTGTTTCGGCGAACAAACATAACTTAACATTCTACAACTTTTGCACGCTACTCAAACTCAAATTTCTAAACAAAAATCGGTAATTCTTAAAATTATCATTTTCTCGCGCCCCCGGGGCCCGTTTCGGTCTGCAAATCTGTTCTTTGTTCATCTTTCTTTCTTTCAAATTTTAATAGCTCAATTAACAATGCTATGAGGAATCAAGAAATCCGCACCCTTGACTTATGAAAAGAATGAGACGGAAATAAACATTGGTTGAAAAAAAATTTTCACTGGGCAGGAGTGTTACGTGAACTAAGCTAAGGCCTTGACCGCTATCTTCAGTACTCGGAAGTCATCCCCAAGATGCCATAGCTTTTCCTCTCTGATCTCTAAACATAAAAAAATAGCCTAGTCTTCCTCAGAACAAACGTGATGTGAAAAGAATTCTGAAGTAGTTCCGAGACTTTCAGCCAGATCGGGTAATGTCTTGACCACTGCAGGACCCTGTTAATGACCCATTGGCAAGATATGCTTGGATTTTGTTGTTACATGTGAACACTCGTGGCAAGAGAGATCGAATGTCATTCTCAGAGGGGGAGGGAATATTGCCATCATCTTCTTGCCCTGTGTGAATTCAGCTTTAAAATTAATAAAGCCGTTTTTATTTTTGCACTGAGAAATAATTTTCATACAACTGAAATATCAACATTATTTCATTTTAAATAAAAACATATCGGTTTGAAAATAGGACCACTGATCTTATTTTAAAACCAGCATGTTCTCAATTTGAATAAGAAGAGAAACTTGAAATTTCATACCTAAGAAAATTATTTCTACTATTGCTCAAACGTGCGCATCCATTGCGATAGTTCTTTAAACTGAGATTCGTCCTTGAACGCCGCAGAGTGTTCGCAGACAAACCGCAGCATGTGTGAACTGTTTGTGCGGCAGCCGCACGGTCGCCGCAAGGCTCCCGCACCGCATGTGTGAACTGGGGCAGCCCGGATCTCTCCTCATGCAAATATATCATCTTTAGCCCGCTGAGAAAAGCGTTAAAGAGGAGGCATTTCATCTACGACAGAGAGATCCGTCTTGTTGTAGAACCTATAATAATAAGCATACTGCTTTGCGAATGGTATCCAAACAACACTTTAGGACATAAAATCGCTGCTTAAATAGTGAATGTGATTAAGTTTATGCTTCCGTGGGGCGTGGGCTGCTGTCTCTTCCTTGCCAACCTGATGTGTTGCATGAGTTTACTTCAAATATAGTATTGCTTGTGTACTTCAGTCATGTTTCATTTGAAGTTAATAATTCTTTCGTACTGAACAATTTACATAAAGATTCCTCAGTAAAAATATCCGCCAGAAGATGAGTGTCTTCAATTCTTACAACAGCAGTTAGTAGGCTAATTCATCTAAGTGACAGATACACAGGTCATGCCGTGGTAGCGTAATGGTTAAAACACCCAATCGGCAGCAGAGAAAGTGAAGTTCCAGTCCTGGTCATTGCAAGATCAACTTTTCTGTGTAGTTTTCAATCTTTTCTTTTCTGTTTGATTCATTCCAATTCGTCCCTAGAATATTTAGAATAATTTTGGAACCTTCCGGCCTGAGCCAAAGTTGTCTAAAAGCCTTAAATGAAACTTAAACTCTGAAACACCGTGTATATATAACTACACATAGACACAAATATGCAGATTCTACCAGAGACGCAATAGAACAGTTTCAATGTCATCTTCCAACCACACACACCAACCTGAAAATAATATAACTGACTGTTCAAGTCAGATAATTTACTCACGTATGTTCAGTGACACATATACAGTACATGCACAACATATTTGGACATAGTCGTGGCGACAACTCGAAAATATTATCGCTACAGTGATCACATAATATTTATCAGCAATCCTTGAAACACACATAAGTTTATCGTATGAGCTTAGGGTAGACCCGATTACAATATACTGAAGTGCATATAGTAAAACAATTTTGAATTCTTTAAATGGAAAAATCCAAACCAAGCAAAAAGAACCTACTTATTTTAGAAACACCAGACTAAAAACGACTAAATGAATGGAATGAATGGTCGTCGTTAATTTGGAGTTCCTCTTTTTCTCCTATGGTTGAGGTGGGAGTCTGTGTTACGGATGGACAGACATACGGATAGAGGAAAATTAACAGAGGAACGTTTTGGGGACCCACTAGAGAAACACGAAAACTCTCATCCATTATAGAAAGACAACCAATTAGTTAAGCTGCCATAGCTCAACAGGTAGATCATTGGCTTCACATTCGGGTGGTAGTGCCGACCGGGTGGCCAAGCGGTCTGCGGCAGTAGGCCATCGGCTTCAAGGTCTCGGGTTCGAGTCCCGGCAGGGGCATGGGTGTGAATTTTAACAGCTAAAGGCGAATCGTGACGGGCCAAAGTCCAAAGTTACTAGACTGGTCCCTATAAAAATAAAGTTTACCAAAGTTTTATCGGGTGGTAGTGAAGTCACACCCAGAGGAGAGACCTTCCACTCTAATAAAATTTTCGCTGGTTTCCCACACGAGGGAACATTCCAAACTAATCAGTCAATATTAATATGAAATATTTTTTGTTGTCTTTATTCGAACGTACATATACCGGAAATAACATTAAAAGACCCACAATCTGCCATATTTTATGTAATAATTTTTTGAAGTTGTGAAATTCCCCGTATTTACAGTGAGTAAAAAGTCGCAGTATAGCCTTGTAGTTCAAAGAATATCAAGAAAATGAAGTATCGTAGTACACAGAAGCGGATTGGTAGGATAGTGCTACATTTTAGTGTATATCATCAAGGTGGCCACCATTTTGAAATCCGCCATATTAGATGGTGGTAAAAATAAATAAATGGCAAGTGGGTCGCGTGTCAAACAATACGAAAATGTTCCCAGAAAGTCATTGCAGGTGCCAGATTTGACCTACGTCTTGCGGTATTGGAATTATCTTCACTGAAAGTTTGCCGCTTGATATATGAATGGACCCCGCAGTACAACTTTGTTTCTCACAAATCGACAAGGAAATAAAGGATGGTAGTGCACAATGCAAAATGATGAAAAATGGCTTCATAATTGTTATTATTGTGTGAAAACTTTGAAATTAGAGATAGTAAAAATTCCTAAATTTGAAAACTTTGGTTAAATTCTTTAATATTACAAGACTTAATAATACAGCGGCAAATTTTCAGTAAAAATAGCTCCAACGACGTAAGAGGTAGGTCAAATCTGACACCTTTAATGACTTTCTGGGAACATTCTCGTATTGTTTGATATGTCACACAACCCACGTGCCATTAAAAAATTCCTTTCGGCAGGGCGAGGTAGATCTCGAAGTTTTTTCTTTTTCTTTTCAAAAAATCAAATCTCGTCTTATATGAGCGCTATTGATTTATAGATTAATCATCAAGAACTTTGCAACGATACCCCACAAGACGTGGTTTTAAAAATTTCGAATTTCCACCCCCACCCCCATTTGTACCCCCACAACCTCCGAACCGTTGGTGTCGCCGTAAACTTCATAGGGAATACTATAATTTATGTCGATAAAGTTTCCCTCTAAACTCCATATGGGCTGATATATATTTTTTTCAACATTTCAATCCCCTCCCTCGACCACCCTCTCGGGCCGCTTTTGCTCATTAACGAACTTAGTCGAGATAATAAGCCTAGAAATAACATAATAAAATTTGGTTCAAATATCTTTAAAATTATGGCCGCTAGCGTGTAAATATATAAATAAATGTATATTTACAAAATTTCAACCCCCTCCTCCGACCACCCTCTTGGGCCGATTTGCTCATTAACAACTTCGGCTCTCCTCTCCCAACCCGTCTTGTCAGTGTGGTAGCAGTAGACCAACTCCTCCCTTCGGAGAGAAACCTCATCCACTAGTGGATTGAATATGGCTGTGATTTATTATTAGATATACAAAGATCTCAATAGGTAGATATACCGATCTCAATAGGTAGATTTTTCTTCGAAATCTACCTAAAAATTACCTCCATCCAATATGGCGGATTTCAAGATGGTGGCCACCTTGATGCTATACATCAAAATGTAGCACTATTCCACCAATCCACTTCTGTGTACTACGATACTTCATTTCCTTAAAGGTTTGTGAACTACAAGGCTGTACTTCGACTTTTTACTCACTGCAAACATGGCCAATTAAAATATATATCTATATATATTACTTAAAAATATGGCAGATCGTGGATCTTTTAATGTTATTTCCGGTACATATACGTTCGAATAAAGACAATAAAAAATATTTCATATTAATATCTATTGACCGATCAGTTGGGAATGTTTCCTCATTAGTCGCATCAGGAAAGCACTGCGGTAGTACTTGAATAAACTCAGGGCCAACCCCCACTTAAATCATCGTTCTATTTTTGCTGTAGTTTCCAGTTTAAATTGACTCTAACTGTGTTTGGATTGTTTGATTGAATTTATTTATGGTCTTACGAATCTTTGGCTCACGGCGTGATAGGGTAGGGTAGAGGATGATGAAGATAGCAGCCTTACTTATGGCATCATCTCGGCATTACGTGGTGAAACTGAGGAGAAACCCTGGTAAACCTCAGTCAGGGTGGTAGGCCGGGAGGCTCAAACCCGCGTGGCTACTCATTGCCGATCGGAGGTCTGCGACGTTACAAGCGGGACCGCGGGGCTGGGTGGCTGTATTTTGAGTTAGTTACGTTAATTATTTAATTAAGTACTGCAGTTACGAAGACAGAAAAGCTCTCAAAATGTACCAAGCACGAGGTAAACTATGCTTAATCCAATGAATGGAAGTGCAACATTTAATGAGCAAACAATTTCGTAGCACTGTCCTTTGAAAGAAAAGCGTCTATCCCCAAGAGAGTGTTGAAGGCTGTCTCATACTTTGCAGGAGGCTACAATGAAACATTTTGAGCGGAAAAAATATCTCCTCAAAAACAGAACATACCTACGACGTATATCAATAATCCAATCCATCATCTTAGTTTATTTGATTTTACATCAGATGACAACGATCCACTAAAACAATATATCTCTACATATCCTCTTCTTTATGTGTTATCCCATACTGTATATACTCATCTCAGCACTATTATTTCATCAGTGTACTAACATGAACTTAACCTTTCATTAGTTTTTTAGCTGTCTCAGAGCAGAAAATAACCATTCATTTTGCTATAGCAAATAACTCAAATCATCATCATAGCTATATAAACCACAATATCTTTAGCCGTCCGGGTGGCCGAGCGGTCTGCGGCGGTAAGCCATCGGCTCTAAGATCCCGGGTTCGAGTCCCGGCATGGGTGTGGATTTTAACAACTAAAGGGCGAATCGTGACGGACCGAAGTCCAATGTTACTAGACTGGCCCATATAAAAATAAAGTTTTACAAAAGTTTTTTACAATATCTTTAATCATTTTTACTGTAGTAATATAAACTATTGTACATGAAGATTGTCAATAAATAAATAAGAAGTTAGGGAAAACAAGAAAATTAAAACACACACACAAAACTCCCCAGAAATCTTCTAATGCTTTCCCAACTCTATTATCAAAGAAAAGTCTTGAATTGGGTAGAATAATATAAGAGTATTTCTCCTATGCCACAATGTAGGTATATGCTCTTCCCACAAACCACTCAGATATTCTCGTCTCTTATGACTTCCGCATTGTCGTAGATTTAGGCATTTGGCCACCATATGCACACTGTCTCTCACTTTTGCTCGATGACTGATTTTCCACTGTCTCCACTAAAGCAGTATAATAGATTTTGGGCAGGAAATGCTTGTGTGTGTTTTCCTTACCCATACAAATTTGGACATTCGTATGATGACTTAACAAAAATACCATCAAATCTGTGGATTAACAACCCGATTCTAGTTCTATTTCTTATTATCTCTAACATGATATATAAGTCTTACTTATATTTACGAAATAATTTACGAATATTAGTTCACAAAATAATATCCATATTAGTTCACGAAATAATTCGTCTATAACTATTGAGCTAAGAAGCGAACTCTTATACATTTACTTTGATTCCCTTGGTATAATAATCCGCCGAGGTTTCTAAACCGATGATTACTAGTTTTCGTACACGAGTGGAGATTGTTCTGGAGAAGAAGTGAGTGGCGAAAAGTTGTATGATTTACATGCTAACGACGCATATCCAAAACCACATTTGCACGCATCACGTAACAATGACTGGACCTATTCTCTACAGAAATTGTGATAGACTCGATAACCCTCCGAAATTTAGAACATTCAGCTTATTATATTTTGTATGGGTTCATGGGTTCGACCATCCTGACGGTGGTTTCCAGGTGAATGCTCGGGTAGTACCTTAAGAAAGGTCCTGGCTGATAACTTCCCGATTCTAAAAAATATTCCTGGTCTGAGCCAAAGGGCTTAAAATTCAAATTCGCGTTAGAATATTAAACTGTTTATCGTTTCCATAACAGCGAGACTCAATTACTAAACATATATTCGAGCGTTGGGAAGAAACGGTTGAACTGAATCCAGCCAAACTTAACATACTGATATAGGTTAGGACAATACCTTTAGAGCTAGAGTAACACTGAAATGTTAAAACGTGTACAGTTTCTATGGTAATGTCAACCACTTGGTCTGTTCAATTTTCTAAACATTACAAAAGACGAATACATTGTCAGTTTGTTGATAATTTTATATTTCAAATTTATTGAATTGAAGATAAGAATACATTAAGAAGCTTCACGAAAATATCGTAGTCTTTCGAAAAAAAAAATCACATCGAAAAATCGTGATTGTGGCAATTTTTTGCAGACAGTGGTATTTAATCTAGTGTTGCAACTTTCCGAATATTTGAAGTTCGAATACTTCGAAATAACAGAAACCAATGGATATTATTCGAAATTCAAAGTTTATTCGAGATTCAAAAATTCTAATAATCTTAGTAGCACTAGCT
>JAGDQP010005616.1:45798-77048 GCA_022664845.1 Lepisma saccharinum
ATAAAAATAATTCACAGCCATATTCAATCCACTACTGGATGAGGCCTCTCCTGGAGAGAGGAGTTCGTCTACTGCTCCCACGCTGACCAGACGTGTTGGGAGAGGAGAGCTGAAGCTCTCAACTGCGATCGCCACTGTCATTTATTCACAGCAGCTCCCCAATTGTCCTCACGATGCTGGATCAACACAGAAATTTTGAACCCCCACTGAGAATCGTGCTGACAATATTCACCTTGCATATATGGAACCCTGACACTTATCAAATTACGTTTAAACATTAGAATATAATATTTTTATAATTAGTGGAAACTTGAGCCACTTCGTTTCAACATATAGCTTTCCCTGTAAGTATTAACAAATAGGACAGAAATTTGCACAAAGTTTTGAAAATTTCTGCACTTTGAGCAATTCTGCGAATCTTTTCATTTTGTTTTGGCTTGTTTTTATATAGCACTCTATTTTTATATAAATATATACTACCATTATAGTCCTTCAAACCCAGGCCCACACCAGACCGGCCGGCCCATGCAGACTACTATTGATAAAATAAACTTGCTACTATTGAAATAAAGGGAAAATATTTGCTATGATGGTACCCGGACAATGTTTTCTGTTAGGTAATTAACCTAAAAGCCCTGGAAACTGAACAGAAAAGAAAGAAAGAATTAAACGAAATAGTGATCTGCACGGGCCGAGCCGGGCTGGTGCGGGCCTGGGTTTGCATGACTCTAACTACCATGGAGTGTTTCAGTTAAAGTATATTTGTTTCGCAAAGCCGTTTTACAGGAAAATGTGAGATAGAAAACTGATTTCTTCTGCATTCATTTAATTCCTAATTTATAACTATAGATGGTCTCGTGGACAAGAGTGTGCAACTAGGAGAAATAGCTTCTATTATTACTTTCGTTTTAAACGGAACAGTAGCAGTATCATGTCAGGGTAAACCATACTCCTTTAATGTTTGGTTCAACAAATTTGATTTAAAATATTTTAACTTGTTTTCAATTTCTTGAGTTTATAAACATTGAAGCCAGAGCCTGTCTTAACATTAATTAAGGAATGACTTTCTGCAGATAAAACTACATATTTTTTCTGCAATCTTGATACTAAAAGAAGTGTCCATATCTCCAGACGACTGTTAAAATAATCGGTTTATTGTGGTAAACGGGGGATTATTTCGGAAATACTTTAGTGGAAATCCGGAAACGATGAATCAAAATAAATACTGAAAATGTTTATTCAGAAATAGTTTAAATTGCACTAACAGTTTAAAAGTGTGACAAACTATGATAAACCGTGTATGAATACTTTGCTGTTAAAGACGACAAGTAATTAAATCTATTGGCAGAGTTCTTGTCTAGGACTAGGAACATAAAAAAAACTGGACTAATTTTATTTCTTGTTTCTCGCCCCCCTGGTTACAAAAACAATTTTATATATTTAACTAAATCATGAAAGAGCATATTCTTGTAATTCTATATTTGTACTTCAAGATTAGAATACTAATACATGCATAACAGATTGGTTAGTTGACAACAAAATAGAACAGATATAAACTTGTCGTAAAGAGCATTTCTGGGTGAAATTCGAAATTTATTTGTATTCTATATAGTTTTTGGTTGAAAACCGTGATTTGACATTCTATAAAGTATAAAACAACTTAGTGAAAGACATTATAAGAAATTATTTATTGAGGAGAATACATTTTTTTTTATCGAAACGGCATTTAAAAATAAATTAAAATAAACGTAAGTTTCTCCTCTAAATACAGTTCATGTGTTGATCCCAAATTTCGCAAAAATCTAGTTTGAGGGTATTGGAATGAAAAAAAGGGAAAGAAAAGAAGAAGTCAATATTAAATAAAGCATAACAAAACATATTAAACAATCTTTTTGAGAGAAATTTCCCCTCTGGATCAGGTTGCCGGGTGTACGGAGATCAATGAGTGTTCCAGGAGGTAGAGAAACTTTTCATCTGGGAAAGAGAGTGTGTGTGTGTGTCTCCGCGTGGGATGCTGCCAGGGGAAAGTAGAGAAAGAGATCTGAGAGATGAGAGGGAGGGGGGTAGACTGAATGCGTGGGTGTTGAGCCTCGTGGTATGGGGCTTCGTGCAGAGGAACGCTTCGCAGTTGTGCTTGTCGGCGGCACGCGGTCAGGAGGAATCGTGTTCTAGCCCATTGGAATCTCCCCCAAACTATTGTTAGTGAATACGTGAAATTTTTAAATATCTGCAGTGAAATTTCTAATTAATTTCGATACTTTGTAAGTGTAATTTATTATTTAATCTTACTATAAAAGTACAGTGCGACGTTTCAAAATAATATATATATGATGTATAGTCGACAATATTTACATCAAGGGATCAATACTAATAAAAGAAACTAAATTCTTCAGTTTATGTATAAACATATACATCGTGTCTGCAATGTGTAAATATCAACTATACGTCTCTTTGTGCTGAGCTTCACTGTTGATGAATTTAACCGTGAAAAATTATGCGGATATTTGATCCTACCTGCACATGTGTTGTTTCTAGATACTCACTGCATATATATATTTATTTTTGAATTAATTATTTTTAATTGAATTTTTATTTTTGAAGTAAATTATTGTAGCACTCGACTATACTTTACTAGCAAGTGAAGTGTGTCACTCAGTATACCACTAACTGTCACAAGAAAGTAAAGTTGTATGGTGGACGTGTGTGTTTGTGTGATTTCGAAAGAAGTGGAGTTCCATTGATGGACTGAGAAGGTAAGTGAATGAATATCTTATCCCTTCTTTTCTCTCCTCACACCTCATATATGAGAAGTACAAATACACCGTCAGATACAATCAGTATAATTAGGTAAAGAATTTGCGAAATATTCACACTTATATATATATATATATAATTTTAAGTTTTATTTTCAAACTGCCTTTTATTTTCAAATTGCAGGTAAAGAAACTTTTTACGTACTAAAAGCAGGTTGAAAGAGTAATTGTAGAAACTATAAGAACGATGCTTAAATGTACAAATGTTGATTCAAGATTATTTTGCAGAAATTTTCTGTTAGTTTTGAATATCAAATTGATCAAAACAGACGAATTGAGTTACATAATTTTGGATATTACCATCGCATATGCTAAACTATTGTATATACTTACCCTAGAAAAAAAAATGCAACAAACTGCATTCATTGTTGATCGTGCGTAAAATGTTGCAGAATTTTCTTAATTTTGGTACTAAATTTTATTCTCGTGAAATGCGCATGTTCCTCTTTCGCTTGCCACCAGCAGAGAGCATTGAAACGAGTTGGTCTCTCTACTTTGTAGCGAAAACTGGCCGCGGGTCAGAATTAAGACAACAAAGATATTTGTTTTCTCCACAGAATACATTACAAGTCAGTTTTCTTTATGTTGTAACTTCATTTGGTTAATTTGTAATGCATATATAAAAATAAAACAATATGGTTTTTTCAAAGTGTTCAAAGAAGACATCAGATTGGAATGCTTTTCTTTTTCATTAATAGTATCATGATTCGTGCAATAGTATCGTGATTTTGAATCAATTTTAACTTGGCCTAATATCCGTTCATTGGCAGATCATAACTTCTGCTCGAGTGAAAATATAGGAGATAAATTGAGTCGCAACAATATCATGTACCGGAAAATGTATAAAACTTGACCTTCGCGTTATTTTAAAGCAGAAGGATTTCGGGATATAAACTTGTCTATTAGCAGGAGAAGCAGTAAGAAAAGTTCTCGAACATTCGACTGTAACGGCTGAAGATAACTAAAAGAAATCTTTTGTCAAGATGGCCAGTAGCAGGACTTATACCTAGGATATGTCGATCAAGAGGCGAACACCCTTGTTTTGAACCGCCGCTACTATGTGAATAATATTAATAAATGAACCGCCGTCATAGACAAAACGAGACATTAGTCAATATCATCTTGACCAATAAGAATACGTGTAATTTGTGTATTCTACCAGTTCTAGAAACTGCTGAATATAACATTATTATATGAAAACTGGTGACAAAGGAATTGCCAAAGTACTGTCATTTTATCTTACTCTGAGGTGTACGTTTTAAATGTTACTCTTACGGGATAAATTCCACTATGAAAACAAGTTTTTAGGTAAAAAGAGTACATTTGCTCAGCATGTATATGCGTTATTACATTTGTCATAAAGAACTGTCTGGAGAATTGGTAATGATACTGAAAAAGATTAGAACTTGTCACGAGAGAAAATACTAGGAATTTTACAGAGGAAAGCGAAAATGTTGGAGACAGTGTCTCCGACTGTAGTACAACAATGAAAAAGAAAACTAAAAAAAAAAAAGATCCACGTAACAATTATTACATTTTACTGTGTAAGTACTTTTATTTAGTTCACAGAATCTACTGAAAAAATAACTTTAGGACTCTGATCGCTTTTTCGTTGGACGTTCAGACAGGGACAGCGTATCGTGTTAGTGAAATGGAAACCGATAAGGAGAACATCAGAGAACACTTATTACTGTTTTAGTTCGATAAAAGCAGTAATTCGGCCTCGGCTTGCTGCAACATCTGGCAAGTGTATGCTGAAGATGTACTTGCTGATAATACTTGTCATCGGCACTTTTAAAAAGTAAGGGACCGTGGCAGAAGCTGTCAAGACCATCCACGGTTTGGACATTGATCAGTGCTTTCCGAATAGGATCTCGACCAAACCATAAGAGAAAGCACAAATTCAACCGTAAAGAAATTAGCGGAAACCTTCCAGATACACAAGACAAAAACAGTTGAAAGACGTCTCGATCACAGATGAAAAGTTGGTTCTGTACCGGAACTTAAAGGGTCGAAGAACTGTGTGTCGCGTTTCTTAACCACCTTTATCGACATTAAAACCAGAACTTCATCCCAACAGGGTGATGTTAAGTGTGTGATGGGATGTGAAAAACATAATTCACTGGGAAGTGCTGGAATATAAATAAACCATTAGACTAATACCAAACTTCTACTGTCAATGGTTGGAAAGACTGCGAGCACAATTCTGATCGAAGTGACCAGGCCTTGTAAATCGCTAAGGAATTATCATCCACCATGATAATGCCAGGCCACATGGTGCCGTCATTTCCAGTCAAAAATGGATGGACTTTGGTTATGAGGTTTAAAATTACCTAATTTTTTTAAACTCTGAGAAAGTTTTAAAATCGTACATTGAGACAACGTCTCTTGTCGTGTTTGTCCTTAACTCATTTTTTTTAATGCCAAATGGGTTTTGGATAGTTGGGGAAAGACAAAGTAAAAAAAATATATATCGCCTGTAGAGCCCCCTAGACACCTGCCTCCCCTTCAACGCGGGGTCTCGCGGCATTATAGTTACGCCACTGCCTTGGTTCCATCAAATTCGGTTAAACGAGACAAGTGTATATGAAATTCATGAGTACTACAGAGAAAAACTACAGAGAAAATGCTTCAAACACCCGGAAAATGCCAGTAAGTTAGAGGTTTATTTGACGTTTTTAAGATGTCAGCATGTCTTCAGATTCTAGTTGTTTAAAAAAGAAAATATGAACTGTAGTCTTAATTTTGAACCGTCGAAATCTATAAAATAAATCTAAATAATTAAATGTATTAATTTGCCGAGGTCCGACCGTACAATAGCATCGCGGACCGGCGGTTAAAAATCACTGCTCTAAATTACTGTCCCATTTTATAATGCAATACTTCTCTTGCTTTACTGAAGAGTCTCTCCACTGATGCACTTAAAGGAATTGAGGTGCTATATTTAATAAAGAGATCCTTTAAAAGAGGAAAAGAATGAATAATGGTTAGGTTACTTATCCCATGCCGGAAAACTTCTTTAATTCGTTCCCCTCAATACCTGGTGAAACCTTGAAGGAAAAAATAACTACTAGGGTTAGGAAGGTGATGGAGGTGTCGTTGGAAATGTCTTGGAGAGACTAGTTTAAACCCGTATAGATAATCCAGATCCCAGTTCGGGGGACAACTATCAACTCAGGAACTACTAATCCTAGCAAGGTGGTTGAGGTTGTCGTTTGAAAGACCTCGCCTTAATTTTTCAACGGAACGTTGAACATCCAAATAGAATGCTCGCTGTTGAAACCTGGTGGTGGAATATAAACACAGTCCACGTACTAGGCTCCACCTCACTTATTTTAATTGAAATAAATGTCGTAGTTGAGCAGGCCGAGATTACGTAGGTCTGACGAAAAGAATGGGATAGGAATCGGTACAGAATCGGACTAGTATGACCGGAACTGTGCGGTTTTCCAATATATCGACAAATCGATCGATATTTTAAGAAATCGATATCATTTGAGTGATATATCGAACTGAACGATATTTCGATTTTTCGATAAGAACAATATTTCGATTTTAGATTTTCGATATATTGTTTGATTTCGATTTGCCAGTGATATCGAAGTTCGATATCGAAATTCGGAAATCGCACAGCCCTTAGTGTGACCAGACAAAGCCTATTAGGAGGCCCCAACTGGAGTTCAAACTCAGAATCTCCTTAATGTGAGGCAGACGATCCATTTTCTCAGCTATTACTGATTGGTTTAAAACTCATGTAAAATAGAGGCACAAAGTTGAGGCGAGGCGGAAAACCATCGAACGTTTTATTGTTCAGGCAGGTAGAGCAAAACATACACACAGAACACGAAGTGCATCAAATGAAATTTTACACATTAAAATGCATCAAAGTATGCACATGTTTGTGTAAAAAGTCATTCTTTGAGATCGATGCGATACATTGATACACTTAAGTGCATCAGAAAATACAGATACGTTAAAACGCATCATATTGACGCATTTTGCTGTATAAATTGAAGTGGTGAAAAAATTTACGCATTTATGTGTGTAAATATCATTGATGCATTTTTTTGCATTATTGCATTCTTGTGAAAGACATATGTACACATGTGTGTATTGGGGAGAAATTCATAGTGTAGAACAAATAAATTAATGATCATATATGGTATTAGCAGACGTACTTGAGTGAGGATTCTTATATTTAAGGATGAGAGCAGAAACATTTGAAGAGTTTTGAAATGTGAGAAGAGTGTAAAATTTGGAGAAGAATGCAGAAAATCAAAAGTATTAAAAGAGTATAAACAAAGGGAAGGTTTGACAACGGATAGAAGACAAGATAAGGTCTGTCACGTCAGTGGTTTTATTAGTTATTATTTATGCTTGCGTTATTATTAGGTTTTGGGTTTAATTTTTCGCTGCCAGTCATCTTAACTGGCCATTCATTCTTGAATCACCAAATGAATACCGAGATGATATCTTCAAAGAGGTTCTGTTCAATTAACCCCCATCCCCTGTCCCGGTCTGAGCCATAGATTCTTAAAGACCATAAAATAAATTAGAGGTATTTACTTGCCAAGGCTAACAAAAACACCAATCCAGGTGACCAGTCACCAGAATCAAGCCTACGCTCCGAATGCGAGGATAGCGCTCTATAAAGTGAGCCACTGCCGTGTGGTAATCCCAGAGATGTCCACCCTTGCGAGGGAGGCCCTCATGTGCACACTCCTTACCCTCAATCATCCTCATAATGCGAGGGTGAGAGCCAAATAATCTTCGTGAGGGTGAGCGAGGGCCGAGTGAACTTTATGAGGGTGAGTGAGAGCGAGGACCAAGCAATCTATCTGAGGGCGAGCCGAAAAGACTTCGCGAGGGTGAGGGTGAGTGACGGCGAGGGCCAAGTAATTTTCATGAGGGCTAGGGCCAAGTAATCTTCATGAGGGTGAGTGAGGGCGAAGGCGAGGTCCGAGTGATTTTCGTGAGAGTGAAGGCGAGGGCTAAAATTTCACGTCATGGTGATGGTGAGGGTGGATACGTGTGGTAATCCGCACAATTAATGCACGTAAACGTGTCATTTTGATGCATTTAGGTGAATATAATTTTTTGACTCCAGTGACACATCTATATGCATAAAGTTTTTATGCATTTTGATGTGTTAAAAGATGCATTTTGATGCACTTTGATGCATCTTTCGAATTGATGCACATGTCTGTGTCAAATGAGTCATATCATTTAATGCATTTAAGTGCATCATACAAAATTGATGCAGAATAACGTGTCACTGGAGTCAAAAAAATTATATATATTTTTTTTTTGCGTCCAATGACACACTTTGTGTTCTGTGTGTACAACTAAATGACAATTAAGAAAAGGGTCTTCGTACAAGGATAGAGAACGCAACAATAACAAATTTGTTATAAGCTCGCGGCGTCTTTCTTTACGGCTAGCAACAATTATATTAGGTTTGCCGAATACCGAGTTTTGTATCGTCTAGAATCTAGATAGTACTTACATCACTGCGGACCAATGATCGGTATCTCTTCTCTAAAAATTCTTTTTGATCTTGAAACCATTATGCATATATTCTTGTCCACATCTGCTAAAATTTTCTCACATTCCTAAAGGAATTTTACGGACTGCAAAATTACTAGTGCATTGTTTCAAATTATTTGTTGTACCCTGTATATTCTGCACAGTAACTCTAATTGTTCCAGAAAGGCCACTTTTTTCTAACTATAAGTTATATTGGCAAATACATAGGTAAATATGGAATACTGACGCCATACTTTCGTACTATTTCAATGTTGAGTATAACTCTTCACTACATTAACTAACAATATTCATTCATTGTAGGCTTGCACTCTTGATTGACACCACAAAGTAAAGGCATCTCTTTAACAATCGTCACGTAAGTAAAAATATAAATTTCTTTCCTCACTTCTAAGATCACGCCGCGAGTTTTAACTCCTCCTATTTCATCGTGACTGAGGTTTTCCAGGGTTTTCCCTCAGTCACACCAGGCAAATGCCGGGATGGTACCTTCAATTTAGGCCCTGGTGGACACCTTCCCTCAATCTTTCCGTTACCCTATGCCAATGTGAGCCTTATATACTTGAAGGTCATAAATAAAAATAATTCAAATTCTTTATTCATATAATTACAGTAAAACCTCAAGTAAGAGACACCTCTATAAAACGGACACCTCCCGTAACGGACATATTTTGTAATCCCCGACCATCGCTATCAGAAGAAACGTATTGGCAAACCTCTCTAAAGCAGACACTCTATACTGCGGACACGGACTGTGTTTTCTGTCATTTATAGGCAATATAAATGCCTATAACCTCCTGTTACCTCCCTATAACGGACACTTTCATAGTGATTTAAGGATAAACCGCGGATTGTCAATATACCGACTGTCATGTAGAATGGTTGAACAACAGTCCGAATGGCAGTTCGTAACTACAGTATGAAAAGCATTTTCAACCCTGATGGAACTGGATATTTTTTCGGGCACTTCCGGCTAAACAATATGCTTGAACGGAGAAACGCACTCCAGTCGGATGGTAAAATAGCAAAAGAGCGGCGCAAGAATCAAGAGGAAATGGAAGAGAAGAAACCGCGTGAAGCGAAAAATTGCACAAAAACAACCAATTTCTCAATTTTTGGAGCATTTCTACTTCTCTCTCTTTCTAACTCTCTTTCTCTTACTCTCTCCATGAAAAAGACACAAATATATGGAAGATGTAATATTTAATGATTATCGAAAAGTGCAAAAAAATATAAAATGTTATTTGTAAGGTGTGCTCTGAACATAAAGGTCAGCTTAGATGGAGGAAGGTAATGTAAGACAGATTTTAGTTATATTCATACAGTATAATAGCTTCATCCACCAGTGTATATATACTCTTTGGTTATATATGACATTGCTCACTAATTTATGTAAGAAAATATTGAAACCTCTGTAAGGCGGATACCTCTCTATAGCGGACAATTTTCCATTCCCCGTAGCTGTCCGCTTTAGAGAGGTTTCACTGTATATGACTAAACATTATATTCAGTTACTGTTCTATAGCGGCCTTACTTAACTTTTCTACATTTTGTACATTAGCAGAAACAACACATTATGTTTCGATAGCAACACACGCGGCAACATAACTATATAGGAAGGAACACGCGAAACAGAAACAAGATGGGGAGGGAACTGTCAATTAGATCAGATAAAAAGTAACTTGCGAATAGGCCCCTAAAGTTCTTAATATCACTTCCAGCTAACAAACATTTCCGAATGCCGTGTTCTTCTTCTCCTTTTCAAGTCTTCACGCGGTTCCGAATCCCGTGGGCTAGACCATTAAAGCATTAAGTAGCTAGTTTTTTTTTAACGTGTAATATCAAGATTACCAAGACCAAATGAGCAACTAAAAAGTAACGAAAAGAACAGACGTTAAAATAGTATCGGTAAAAGTAGCTACAAGATACCGTTCAAAACTATCGAGATACAGGATATCAATACTTATTTTCAAAAGTATCTTACATCTACTCAAAATCGAGATAAGATATTAGTATCGCGACACTGCTCAACTATGCGCTGGAAGAATTACAGTGAATAAAATAGACAATTTTTAATGCTTATATGAGCATACTTCTGATGAATGTGAGTGCGTGTTGATTGATCATTAAAATATTATGTATCGAAGCATAAAATAACTTTCCACAAAGCAAAACAGCCGGAAATATTATTTAGTAAATA
This sequence comes from Lepisma saccharinum, assembly GCA_022664845.1. Lineage (NCBI taxonomy): Eukaryota > Metazoa > Arthropoda > Insecta > Zygentoma > Lepismatidae > Lepisma > Lepisma saccharinum. Next base: position 56,356 of record JAGDQP010005616.1, read on the forward strand.
TCTTTCAAAATATTTTAAGTCGGAACAAACTTACAATTTAACAACTTTAGACAAATTGCTTCACTTTATCACTGAGCTGATTTCAAAAAAATTGTAAGATATTTACCGAATAATTAGAGTAGCAATGGGTAGGCACGTGAATTCACATCCCACTGTCGGCTATCCTGATTCAGGTTTCCAGGGTTTCCCTAAGATTTACCAGGGAAATAGTACCAGTCGGGATAGTACCTTAAGAAATCTCCAGGCCAATACCTTCCTCATTCGCTACCTAACTCATCCCGACCTTAGCCAAAAAAAAAAAACAGAGTCTGAAATAAAATTAATTCAAAATTTACTTAATTTTTACGTATTTTACTCATAACATTGTAAAGTGATGTAAATTATGCCACGAAGTATGTATAAAACACGTGCTATAGTAGCATGCGCAAACCACGTGCTGTTTCTTTACAAACAAACAGTAGTAAAAGACGGAGTACGTGGTATGAGCAAAAGCACGTGTTTCGCCTTGTAAACAAATAGAAGTGGAAGACGGAGAAAGCCGACGACAAGCAATCGAAGACGGCCGATGAGGCAGACGACGTCTGAAACTTCAGTGTCCGCGAACCAGAACAGAATAAAAAGGCGTCGGGAGCCACTATTCCACTCACAGGAATAATCACGCCGACTTCTCCTCCTGCCTTCCCTTGGTCGAATCTGCTACGAGATAGGCCGTCCTTACATTCGTCGAACCTGCTACGAGGTAGGCAATCCTACCTACAGCCTGATCTGCTACGAGATATTCGAAGTCCCTAAGTCCAGATCTGCTACGGGATTGGACACTTCCAAACTTCCCTTCTCTGCCAGACAACAATCCGTTCTTTGTGTTAACTATTGCCAGTCAACAGGCCGTTATTTGGGCCAACGTCAACTGAAATCAAGGAAACTTATAGAGAAAGTAATAGAGATACTTTGTACCTCAAAATTAAGTCTCAATAGTTTTGTACGGGAGACTCTTTTGTACGGGAGACTTTATTAGCTTTACTGACTTTGTAGTTTTTAATAAAAGGTGAAGGGAAAAAGACAAACACCGGTCCTTTCGATGCTTTATCTTGCTCTCTACCTACCAAATAACAAATTATTCAGTAAGGGCGCCTGACTCAGATAAACTGAGCGTTGCTGTAGCAATTTAGGCGCCCCCACAAGGAAAAGCGCATTTACGTGGTGGAGCTATTATTTTAAATTAAATAATCGCGCCGGTCTTTTTTAAGCACCACAAGGTAGAGCAATTCGTCTTAACGTAAAATTCGAGTTACATTCCTTTACCAATAATCATTCGGTTTCGGCAATACACATATAGAACTGACGATGATTAGCAAAATCGTATATATTCGTATTAAATAAATAGCACTCATTGTAGGTGGGACAGTAATATATTGTGGTTACTACTAAATTACGAGCTTTAACCACGATATTTTATAGGGATTTCTTTTAAAAATTAGGTTGCAGGATTAAATGTCAAATTGAGTCAAAATAGGTTATACCAACGACCCGATCAGGTGCTCGAACTAGGGAATCTTATAGCGAATATGAAAGTACTAATTACTTCCGATAGAGAGAATATGTCAGACGACAAGACCATCATACAGCATCCAACACTTAACAGAGATTTCTGGACGCATCACAGATGGCCTAGATGTATTTTTTATGCTTTTTGAACACTTATCTAAATTGCAACGCTCGAATGCGCAGAAACAAAAATATTTTGCCAATGTACCTACTGAAAATGGCACTAGATCTAATATTTCAACTTCAAGCCCAAGCTCAATATGACGCACTGACATCTGATCAACTCAAAAGCAAGTTAGTTCGCTTATGCCGTCCTAGAATTCCAGCCTACAAAGCGGAGATGGAGATCCACCAGATTCAACAAGGGAAGGTAAACCAATTGACTCGTATTTTTTTATTAAATTAAAAGCAATATGCCATATACTCCCAGATGTAGAAGAAGATCCAAATTTTCATTATTTATCGCTTGGTCTACAAATAAATTTGTTAAAGGCAATATCTATGGAATCTCATGATACAATAGCAGAATTGCAAGAACGTCTACATCAAATGGAAACAGTCAAGTTTTAATGAAGAAACGAGACTACGTAGAAAAATCACAGGCTCTGTATTCCACACACTGCATGTTTACTCAACCTGTAAATTTACAGACTCACAAAGCTATAAGCAATTTGACCACTTATAATTCCCAAATGCATACGAAATTGCAACCACCAACCGGTTCTCATAATATCCGCCCTCTATCTTCCCTGGTATGCTACCACCTACAACCGAAACCCAACGATACGTTTACGATATATTGAACCCTGAATCACCTCTTCCAAGATGCTGAATAGAAACACCTCCATTAGCCTATGCATTAGATCAGCATGCGCAGAAAAATAAGCATCAACAAGCTCAAGAACCTGATTCAAGCGCTACACCAGCTCCTGATTACTTTCATTTTGTGGACAAGATGGCTCAACTCTCACTAATAGTTGCAAAACTCGCTACAGACAAACCAGAATACCGCAATAAAAAAGGGAAACAGCAGAATAAAACATATTACAACAAGAATGGAAACAACAAGCAAGGTTAGAATACCAAAAGCAATGATGGGCCAAAGAAGAATAACGTTGAGAAGAATGACAAAATATTAGTATGTGCAACTTGCTGTAAACCAGGCCACGGATCAAGCGTATGCTGGAAGAACAAGAATAACGAGTCGGAACCCTAGTTTGAGCTCATGAACCCAGTACATACACAAAGAAGGGAAGGAAATCCCGCATTCTCATAAGGAGGAAGATTACAAGCTTCACAACACAAGACACATCATAGACCCATTCGGAAGAGAATTAGTCATCAATGAGAAACACGAAATCGCCTATGAGTCAAAGCCGACTTACCTCCAAATTGTACACTCATACCATTTCGTACGAAATTAAAAGGAATTTCTAATAGACATTCCATAGACATTCTAATAGGAACTGAAACACATAGCTTTAATAAAATTTCAAATTGGGGCACTATTTTTTTCTCATTATTTTCGAATAATGGAAAAAGGAAATTTCAGTCCAATTTTTGGGCAAGACATGCTACGTAGATTACAAACGAAAATTGACAGGCGAAAATGTTTTATCATTAAAAAGAACAAGAAAACCTGTAATACCGAAAGATGAAAATGTTAACGATGAAGTTTCACAGGCAGTTCTTTTTTCAGTGAAACAACAGGTACAGGCGAATGCATTCATTACGAAAAGGATTACGATTCCTGCACGATCACATTTCTTTCTTCCAGTCAATGTACAGACAAAAAACAACAGCCATCACATTTCTTCGTAACTTTACTGCTAGCACTGCAAGATAGATATGAATAAGAAGCTTTTACAATGAAAATACCATATGAAGACTTAACTATCCTAGTGTCTAACCCAACATTACATAAAATAACATTTCCTAAGAATACACCGGTAGGATATATTGAAAAGAATGTAGAAGAAGTTTCTTTATACAACCAAGAAGAAAAGGAAAAGCAAATTGATGATACGTACAAATACAGAACGAAAGAAGATATACAGGAAAGACTTAAGTTAACAGCTACTAAATTTAACTTAGTGCATGCGACATTAACCCGGAATTATCAGATAACCAAAAAGTTTTGGTCGGAAATTTACTATACCGATATAGGGACGTATTTTCTTATTCGCCCACAGACACTGGATTTTTTTAGAGGTTAAACACACAAATAAGGGTAGATAAATCAGCAACATTTCACAATAGAAGCCCGTCCTTACTAATAGCGGTGCGACCACAAGTTGACCGTCAAATAAATCAACTTCTCAAAGCAAACACTATAAGAGTGATAGATGACAGCCCATGTTCTTCACCTCTTTTGATAGTGAAGAAAGCAAACCCACAAGATTTTAGGATAGTACTCAATCTGAAAAATTCAACACCTATAGCAAATACCTTCGTGTACCATTCCAATCAACCGAGGGTGTTTTGCACAACCTTAGATGCAAGACTTATCAACTATCGATATATCCCAGTCAGACTTCCAAATTTTGTTACATCCAAAAAGTCAACGATACATGACATTTGAATTAAACCACCAAAGAAAGAGTTATACCTTCCAAAGATGTGTCATGGGCTACTCTGGATCAGCACAGACGCTCTCTATAGCTACAGGAATACTACTTGAGAATTTACCGAGTCCCATTACAAGTTTTGCAGATTGCTTGGTCATCGGTTCAACAGACTTTGGACAACAACTAGCAAACTTGGAACTTCTACTTCAACGCTTATGTAAGTTTGTCTTCATAGCATCACCCAATAAGACACACATCATGTACAAACGACTCGATGTACTTTGATTTTTAGTGAGTGAAGAGGAAATCTTTATTTCTCCAATAATTGTAAAGAAAGTAAAGGGATTCAAGAAGCCAACCACGAAGAGACAATTGAAGAGCTTTATCGGCCTATGCAGTTTCTTAAGGTGACATATCAGACAGTTCACGTCAAAAGTAGACCCATTTCAACAACCATTGACAAAATGTGCCAAATTCAAATGGACTACTGAGCTTGACGAACATTTTGAGAAACTTAAGCAGGATATAATTAATGCGCCATCTCTTTCTGACTTTAAAGAAAATTTAGAGATACGCGTCTATACAGACGGTAGCAGCATACAAGCTGACGGAATATTATCATGCCATAATCCCAAAACTGTACTTGAAAAAGTGGTATCCTACTGCTTTAGAAGGTTAACCAAAAGCGATAAAACGCCTCAACATGGTTTAAAGAACTTTACTCAATTCTTTACGAATTGCGCAAATTCGGGTACTTCCTTCTGAACAAAAAGTTCACCTTTTTACAGCCCGATAAGGTGGATAAATTTATGAGATACATGATATTTTTAATTCATTACAACTTCGATATCGAGCATCGGCCAAGTGCAACATTTCCAGCTGATATCATAAGCCGTTAAAATCTCCGAAAGACAACAAAAGAAGGGAAAGCGAAGAAAAACAAGAGAATGAACACAGGATAACGACAAGCAGGTATAAAGTGAAAGATAATATCGAGGATTCAGAAGACGTCTATGCCTTCCAACACAATTCTTTAGAAGAAACCGCTCTCCAAACAGGAATTTGTGCGAGCAACGAAAATGAAAGAACACCAACGAAGAGATGCAGCATATATGGATATCAAAGCGGCTTTAGAAGACCACGTCACGGCAAACAACTCAATGTTACAATCTTTAAAATACTACTGCTTAAAAGACAGCATATTATCACGGGCACAAAAGCACCCAGAAATTGGCGTTCTGTATTTATTGTGTATACCTAGAACATTAGTAAACGATTGGCTTCAGTACATACATAAACACCCCACGGCAGCCCGTGCAAGTTTCACCAAGACATACAGAACCGCTTTAAGGAAATACTACCTGCTGTCGAGGAAAACCTATCTTTCGTACCGAATAAAGCATTGTACCGAGTGTCAAAAGATGAAAAAACTACATAAGAAAAACAAGCAGAACTTCTACATCACCCAGTAGGCAAGATAGCCAAGCATTTTTTCTTTGACACTCTGGAACCATTTCAAACGAAAGACGGACAGAACAGGTACCTGTATGTGTGCGTGAAAGCAGCCACTTGCTACATCGTAATAAGAATTGTGGATTTAGTAAATGAGGATACACTTTTAGTAAATGAGAATTTTTAGAAGACATCATACTGAAGTTGGCGCGTTTCGTTATCTTTCTCTCGATATACACCCAATACACAAGGCAAAGAAGATGCAAGCCTTGGCAGCCAAATATGATATCGAATATCGATTTGCACCAGCCTATAATCATAATTCTATTGGCCTCGTAGAAATTTTTAACAACGTACTTCAGCAAATCCTAAAATTTTATATACAAAAGAACCCAAATGAATGGTCGAGGCTACTCCCATTCATATTCATTCTAAACACAATGGTTCAAAGTAACGCCAAATTCACAGTCCACTTTCTTCTGTATGGATATGATGCTAGAACTCCTGCCGATTGCAAGTTTGGGACACCACCTTACACGCAGGTGGATAGATAAACTCTTTAGCGTTTACGAGAAGGTAAAATCTAATTTTAAAAAGCCTACAAACAGCAAAAAACTACTTCGATGCAAGACACTCCCAGCCTGAATTTAAGAAGGGAGATGCAATGTTAATCTTCTATCCATACCGCAAGCCAGGAATATCAGAAGTATGGACACAAAGCTATGAGGGTCCCAGAATCATACTGAAGAAGATCAACCCCAATTTTACGATGTACAGATGCCAGACAAGTTCCGGGAAAAGATCCAAGACATCTCCGTAGATAGACTAACCATACTATGCTGATGACATAGAAGAACCCGAACACTCAGAAGAAGAGAATGAAAGAGGACAGAAGGAGAGCATCCACATCATAACTAATGATAAAAAACAGTAAGAAAGGATTGTCTATTAACAAATTTAAGGCGGTCACGTGCTCTTACTCACATTATATAGAATTAGGCAAGAGAAAGGTGGAAAGAGGAAGAGCAGCAATTTCTTTTCTTCACATATAGCACCTAGCTCAGTTATAAATCATTTAATGTAAGAAGTTTTTTTCACTTGCATTTTAGGCTAACAGGCTTAGTTTAAAGATTGACGAACAATGGATCAAAAATACTAAAGTTAGCATTTTTATAGTAGGAAGCCAATAGCCATGGTTCAAACAGCAAGGAAAGTGAAATCGACTGTCATATTCATAATACTACTCAACCTACACGACATGGCAGAATCCAAAAAATTAGTATTCCAGCAACTGGGCATCTCCATCGCCAAGTTTAAGGCGTTGATCCAATATGAAGAAGTGGAATTTCTACCATACAGGCTGCACCTCGATTACACGGCTGTTCATTTACAGAACACGTCCTGCAGCGGCTATGAGAATTTAATTCAGATATTGCATAAAAAACGACAATTTATTGGTAAGATTCGTAACATGACACCCTTCGATTTTCAGCTAGGCTGCCCAAAGCGTCCAAAACGAATGATATTTAACTTATTGATGGGTTTAGCCAGCTTTGCAACTACCTTATATGAAGTACACGAACTTAAGACAACAATAAACCAAACGCAGGAACAAAATGCTTAGCTAAACGAACAAATTCAAAATATAAAAGAAAAAGTAAATTAACCCACATAGTAATCAATTTTACAATAGTTGTAGAAAAATTAATAACCAAAGTTCACCATGAAATATTAGCTGTTATGTACTAGAGCAACCAATAAGTGTTTTCTTATTACTCTACTAAATTTCCAAATGCTTGAACAGCACTTTGATGCAATCATTCAAATCCTGTAAGAAAATACAGTAAGTGATACTTTAATTAAACAGGAATTGGCGAAAGCAGTGGTTCAAAATCATCCAAATCTTACAAATTCATTAATTACCGAAGACTTAGACCTATTCTATCTATACCCTATTGTCTTTCTTCTATCCTTCGATCCAAATTCTGATAACCTGGATATAATAATACAGTTTCCTATTATAAATCGGCATGACTATCATGCGCTGTACAAATTTTTTAACATCGGGTTTCTGACGACTTTTGCATACCTCCAAGTGAAAAGAAAAATCTAGCCGTAACAACGGAAAATGGAACTTTTGAAATAGACATTTCACTATGGCACCAGCACCAAATGTTCCTTATTTGTAAAGTTCAAGCAGAGGTGCATTCTTAAAAACGGATTGTCTTTATAATTTGGTCTTTCAAAACAAACGTACTAACTGCCAAATTCGACCAACCCTATCAACTATTGAAGAATTTTATACTTATACCACGGTAGCACTTCACATAACAACCAGTAGCGAAGTCAAAATAATACACGAAAGAAACCAAGTTACTTTAAAGAACAATGTTAGCTCCTCTTTTAGGTATTTCTTTCAATACGAAGAGTTCCAGATGATAATGACGAATACCTTAAATTTACCAACGCGGCAGAGGGCATACCTTACGCTACGGAAATGCATACCTTAAGGGCAATTTCGACTTAATTTTACATTTAGCCTGCAATCCTTGCAAAAGACAGTTATGTCTCTTCGAAACCTAGAAAAACACGAAGCCAATCAGCTACCCAGCCACTTTTCCGATATCTGTAGACATTATTTTTAACAGATTTTAAATAATAAATTACTTTCCAGTAAAAATCTTAAACCAAATTTAGGAACAGAACTTCTGCTTCTATTAACTTCTGTATACCCTAAGCGGGTTTTTATTATTACTTGTTCAATTTGTTTTTACTTGTATTGTACTTGTGCGAACTTGTTCTTACATCACTAACTACTGATGTTAAAATCACATCCATGCTCGAGGTGGGATTCGAACACACGATCCTTGGGTCGCCAGACTACCGCACTAGCGCGCATGACCACCTGGATCGGCAACCATGAGCTACTTTTACAACTAGAAAAATGTTGCGGAGATTTGTCTTGTTAAAACACCACCAGACTGAGTGACGCTAAGTGGACCATTTTATACATTAATTTTAGATAAGGAAGATTAGATTGCTTTAGGTTAGTGATAGTAAAATTGGGTCATTCCTGGATAATATTAGGAAATGGTTACATCTCCATTTAATAAAAATAATTTTCATATGTGGGTTCCTACATACTTGAAGTTATCAGAACGACTTTTAAAGAAATGTTATGCAAAGTTTCCTCGATACCAAATTTCAGACTTTTTCATGAGAACCCATCTGACAAGAGAACCTTACGAACCAAGTTCTGGGGATTTTCGCCGGACTGGTTCCAAAAGAGAGGGGACTGGGTAGGAAGTCAGAATGTGATATTATTATTTTCGGAGCTGGAGTGTGAGAGGTAGGAGAACGGGTTAAGGGTGAACTGGTGCTTCGGTCCAGTAAAACTGTACCCGTTTTCTTTTGCCAGTTTCTCATAAACGAAAGCAGAGAATGAAGTGTAACTTATCATGATTATAGGTAATGCTGTTTTACACTAGAAGCGACTAATGTGAAGCACCGTCAGTGTTGCCAGCTGTATACATTCGCAGTGTTGCCAGAATATTAAAAGCCCGAAATACCCTAGGCAGGGTGAAGGCAGGGACTAAAACGATGAAGTCAACGTCATTTACTGACAAAGTATAGTTTATTCTAGTGCTGTGTACTACTTCGCCAATACTATTGTAATAAGCAATAAAAGAAAGAAAAATATACAAAATTTAATTTTCATGTTATTTATCATGTTCATGTTAAAAGCAAAATTATACAATAATGCATAGTTGAATTACCAATGAGGAAATTACTGTATGGTACCCTAGGTCAATTTCTAACAATATATATAGTTGTTGTAATTCAACTATGCATTATTGCATATTGCATAATGCTAACAAAACATCATGCTAATTTAACTTGAAACAGGAATTTTACAATAAAATATTGTTCACAGTAGTCTATTGTAATTATGATAATACACATAACTACATGTATTGCTATAGTCACAATACACGATTAGCGAGACTTGTATTTACAAGCCATTGTAATGCTGTCCCAATTTCAACTATGACAAATAGAATTTTATAGCTACTCCAATCATATTATTTTATGGGTACGATATTTAATGGTAGTTGTGAATTATGTATCCCTCCAAGATCATCTTATGTAACTGACGTAATCATTATACTCATATGCCTCAATTGGTGGACCATTCGTAAACAATAACAAGCTATATATTAGACTGTAGGTTCTTCTGGCGTCTATTATCTATCCATGATTGTCGGGTAATAGACCAGATGAAATGTGAGCTTCGTTTCAAGCTTTCAACGTCAGTCAGCGACGTGACCTTCCAGAATTAGAATTCCTTAAGATGACGTCGCTGACTGACGATGAAAGCTTGAAACAAAGCTCACGTTTCATCTGGTCTATTACCCGAGAATCGTGGATAAATAACATGCCATACTTTACATTCACCTTTAAAATTTTCAAGTAAGAATATAAACTCCCAATATATTCACTTTCCCTATTCATCATTAGCTGCTCCTCACACAATCTTGTAATTTCTTTCGAACAAACAAAGATGGCTTCCAACCACACCAGCACAAAGTGATTCAGGTAACAGTATAGCTGTTATATAGTCTGTAACAGACTATATTTCTTTCATTTTCTGAGCATGCGCTTCTAACAACCATCCAACAGTAATAAATATATTGTCAAACTTGCAGATCATGAAGGATTATTGTACAATTATCCATACATATGGTTTACCCAGAAATGTAACAGTTAGCAATAATTGTTTAGAAATCAGTTTAGCAATGCAAATATAGGTGGATTTACCAGGACTTTTTCTTTGCAACTCAGAATGTAAAATTACTAAATAAGCAAAACATTTGTTTTTTTAAATAGAAATTTACTGTGTAAGGTAAAAGTTATTTGTTTTATTCCCAAAGAAGATTGTAATCTGAGCCATATATAACAGAGATTAAACCATTTTCTTATTTAATCATACGACAATCATTAGATGAAGATTTAGTGTATACCACTCATATTTTATGAGACAATAAATTTTAACAGCAGATGATTATATTAACAGTCAGTTTAGTGAGGTTGAGTGTAGGTTGTTTCCTCATGTTATAAATAGTAATAATAGTATACATCTATTTATGTCATATCATTATCATCAACGTAAATTGCATGGAGAAAAACAAATGAAACATAATTAATAGGAATATAAATTTTTCTTTCAAGAAAATTAGGTAGAAATAATAAGCAAGATGCCATTGAAAACAGGCTTGCCTTCAAAAGTCCTTAAGAAGATTAAATTTGAAAGAGAGAACCAAAATTCTTCCTGATAAATTGCAGAACAGCGTAACATGTCTTAAATTGGGAAAACATGATAAGATAAAGATAAGATAAAATTAATTGTACGGGCGGTAACAGCACAAGGAAAACATGAAGCTAATTAAGTGCACTTGTTTTGTTTAGTAGTATGAGTTATCCTTGCAGAACAAATATGAAACAATATCCCTTCAGTTCAAGTCTTCCTTGTATAATGTCAATCATTTTCTTAAGCATGGTCAGAACAAAAAAAATATCTAAAATTTGCATTTATATTATACGAGGTGAACAAAAATTAGTCATCAAAACACTAGGAACGTAACCTGCGTGAGATTCCAATCACATAACATTTTTCATTTGTATGGCCGAATTATCCATCACACACCATCATCCGAAATCTGCCTATCCATTACGCAAATTAAACAAGAATGTTGAAGCATAGTTGCATATGAAGTTGGAAGTCTAAGGATTGAAGCCTGGAGCTAGAAATTTTGACGGGAGATTTGTCTGATTTCAAAATAATGGGTTCCAAATAATTAGTATTTGTAAAAAAAAAAAAAAAAAAAAAAAAAAAAGTACAGTTGCATAAAACGAGGTGTAAATGTTCGTGCAAACTCTTTCTTCTTCAGAATGTGGAAGAGTCTGTCATTCCTCGGTCGTATAGCGGTTATTTGCAGTGCAAACATGAGCGTTCAGTGTAAAAACGTGTGGAATACCCAGAGTATAAAACTAGACAGAAATACGAAACATTTTGTCTCTCTCAAATTCTAAAGAATAAAGAGTGTACACGTGTATCTACCCCTTGTTTTGTGTAACCAAGAATATTAGTTTATTTCCCAAAATATTACTTATTTGGAACCTATTATTTTTTTAATCAGTCAAATCGCCAGTGTTTTCCATTAGATCTGTACTGTACTCTGCACAATGCCTGAAAATGTCTATTATAATAAATGTCTTCCAAAGTGAGTTTATCATAAGAAATAAAAAAATTCAGAGATTGTTGAAATAAACCTTATTTTCACATAATGCTCTCTATAAAGACCTAAACTATACGTGAAATTTAGAGATTCACACTGCGTCCTATCAGTAAGCAAGTAAACTATATTTTTTTTTGTTTATCTCTTACCTTTTTCACTTATATTTTACATACCCGATTCACCTTCATTTGATTCTGACAATATACTCTACACTGGCAACCCTGTGGTTTGTCTTGTGCTTTGTCCATTTCTGCCGTGTCCATTCCAGACTACCATTAAAGCTGCAAAAATCTGCTATGGTAGTGTCTTCTAGAAGCATCTTAATTACAATCAAGTCTTTGTTCAAACTTGCAATCAACACAGCAGGCTGTACTCTCCTTGATTACCATAGAAAATACCAAAAATTTAGCTGACCGTTTAATTAGTTGCTCTTGTATATTTCCTGATGCACACAGCAACTTTATTCTCTGAGATGCTGATGTTAGAAAATTTCTTTCTGTTCACACTAATTCTGCAGCAGTAAAAATTCTCCAGCACTGAAGGGTTTTGATCGAGAAGCTATTTTATGAGACAACATAACACGCTCTGACTGTGAGAGCAGAGTCCGAAACCCGTTTTACTTGCTTAAGAGATCTTCGTACCAACGCTGCGTGTGTGTGTGAAAGTTTAGATATTTTTAAAGATACTGGACAAATGACAAGCAATGATGAAATTTGGAAAGCGGAATCAATAATACACGTGAATGTGTATCAAATGAACTATAAGATTTTGGTATTGTTTATTTTAGCTGAAAATTAGAGTTCCCGTAATTACGTAGGGGTATGACGTCATCAATTACGGGAATTCAAATTTCTCAGCTAAAATAAAAAAGTGACAAAATGTCAGATAGTTCATTTTATATACATTTACAAGCATTATTAGGGTCGTTTTCCAAAAAAATCATTATTGGTTATTATTTATAATGAGTATGTTGTCATTTAATAGATTTATGTTCTATAGCATGGAAGGAGCCCTATGGCTTTATAACACTCGATATGACCAGAAAGTCGAACGATGGAAAGTATAGAAACAAAATAGATCATTTCTTTATAATCGAATGACGTTCATTTTAATACGAATCGAATGTGATTGCGTTTAACGTTTAGCGATTAATTGATGTAGGTATGTTAGCATGTATGTATGTTATGTATGCATGTATCTTACGTGTGTGTGTTACGTATGAACGTATGTTAGGTATGAACGTATGTTACGTATGTATGTATGTTATGTCTAACATTTATTATAATATAGTAGTTTTATAACGTCAAAGCGAAAATCGAATAACATTGAATTACAAAATCTCTTGGCGAAACGCTTTAAAGAATGGAAAGAGAGTCACCGTAGCTATTATGAAAAGCAAAAACAACAAGAGAAACCATTGATTGATGCGATTGCGAGCTTAGGAAAAGAAATGAAAGGAATAATCGATGACAGTAGAAATCTAATTACAGAACTTATACCTGTAGCACAACAAAACATAAATAACTATCCACCAACACCATCGGAAACCTCATTTGAGAAACTGTTATTTGTATCGCCCAAGGCATTGCCTGAGGCTAAAGAAAAGAATGATGATGATGATGAGAAAGAAATTCAATTAAGACCATTAGCAAGTCGATACTTGAGTACTAATCACCGCCTGCTCAATCTAAGCTGCCTGTCCAATCAGCGAGAAATCGTGTGTAGCCTGTCGCCACGAATTGGCCGCTAGATGGCAGGCGTATTCAAGGGCTGTTCTGCTACTCAAAATCATTAAGTGATGCCGTTGCAATATGGAATTTTGATTTCTGTAAGGACACAGAATGATTGTTCTAAAGTAAAAGACAAATATAGTGGCTTTTATACAAAACTTAAGTGTGAGCAGAAGTCATTCTTCGTTATTTTCATATTTTTCAATTATGCGAGCGATGAGAAATGCTGATAAATAAAATTTGCTGTAGTGTATCTTAGTCAATAAAGCTTTACTAATTACTTCAAGTCCATGATAAAAAGAAGCTGGGTAAATCTGACCTCGAAATATTTTCAAAGTGTAATAAGAGGAGTCTTACGCCAAGAACACGAAAATTACCCCCCCCCCTCCGTGAACCCGTACCCGTCCGCGAAAGATTTCTCTAGAAGAAACTATAATTCTAGCGTTGCTTTCACTATTAGATAGTACCTGACAACGATACTCATTAATGTGCCGTAGTATGGGAGACTACAATATATAACCATAACAAATAACGCCATAGAGACAGAATTAAATAACAATGTACGACTAGTACTGCACAGTACTACAAAAATAATTTTAAAAACATACGTTTTTTAAACAATTGGTACTAAAAAGTAAAAAAAGAAAAATATTTTTATGCATGATTAAAAAAAAGAAAAACATGAGGGAGCTCACTCATATACAGTCACTTTATAAATTCTTCAATTGGCGCACTCAGTGCTTTTCTTTTTAGTCATGCATAAACAAAAATAGTTTTAACTTTTAGTACGAATTGTTTAAGAAAAGTATATTTCTCTAGTCTTTTATTATTTTTTCGAATTGTTTCGGTGTCCGGATACTTTTAATCAAACTGGTTATGTCACCCAAATCCTAAAGTGTTCTGCAACCAGTTAAACGGAACATCGTTGCGGGCTTGTATTTATTTGAGGATAAGGAAGTTCCTTACTAAAAAAAATATTATTAGTCAGAATTATCGCCTTTCCACAAACCGAAACTATTACTGAGACTTTCCATTCCTTTAGACGTTCCTCCTGTCTTATTATTTCGTTGACCTCGTTTCTGCTTGTTACATAATTTATGCTTCTAAGTATTTAAATTTGTTTACTTTGTCTATGATCTCATTTTTAATCGTAATGTTTCTATACGCACTGTGCAGGAGAAAACAATCCACGGCATGTACAACTGCCTACCTCCAAATAAAACAAATGAATATCATGTTTACAATGCAATTGTCGGTTTAAACGGAGGATGCAGTAGAATAAAATAATTATCCTGACAGTAATCACAATAACACGCTATATGCAATAAATTCTAAAAACGTGTAGTATTATTCTCGTAATTGCCTATTGCGAACGTGTAGGTTTATTATTTCCTATATACAAGAAATAACCATGACGTGTGCTTGATGTACTACTACTACTGCTTCTACTACTACTACTACTAATAATAATATAGTACATGTCAAGGATTTCTTTAAACTGTGTTCATGTTTCTAGAATATCAAGGAGGCAATGGAAACCCATTGTCGGTCCATCTTGCCGAGAGACCTTCGAGTTAAGGACCTGCCTCTGAACCGTACACCTTCCAACATTCCGTCTTGCTTTTTATTGCCTTACAGAATGGTACGCAACAATTGTGCACCATTCATTTCTTAAAACTCTTCGAAATATTCAGTTTTCCCTATACCAATACTCAAGAGTTACTGACTAAAACAGATGTATCATGCTGCCTCTAGCGTCGGAATTAGGAAACAGATCTTCACGTGAGGAACAATGCTTTTTGAGGCGAATGGGCAGGCAGCTATAGATCGAGCGGGCGGTGGTACTAATAAATGTGATAAAGTTGGAGTGTTTGGTTTATATTCTATTGATATAGATGGAGTAGTGAAGTGGAAGATTGGAATTTATAACGTTTACTTTGACAATGATAATTTAATTACATACGGTGATAGTAAGATCACACATGATCCATCGTCTCCGATCTATGACAAATTTAAAGGAACAGAAGGCTTATGGAAGTTACTGATACGTAAGCAACCGGTAGGTTTCACTGATGAAGATTATGAAACATATAAGAAAATGTTGAAAATGACGAATGCATTGTATCAAAATCATGATCCATCACAGATTAAAGTGAAATGAAGCTCCAATGATAATTATAGGACATTAATTAAACCTACTTGGCTTGAACTGAAAACTAAAGGTGAGGGTTTGAAAGGAAGGATGCAAGGAGAAGGGATTAAGCGATATACAAGCATGCCACAACAGTTTATTTGTATGGATAATGTTAGAAAGTTAGTAGATAATTAGTTATAGCAGGTGAAGAAGCAGCAGGCAATAAGAACTTTTATAACGAAAAAGTAGCCATAATGGATATGATTTCGTATCGTTTATCTAATTTCATTGTTTCGAACCCAAAGGGATTAGGTTACCTCACAAAGATCATTCATATACTTTCCCCGAAATTTTGTGAGACTATTGAGGGTAAGGGCTTAGTGAACGATATTATTAATAAATTGTCCTTCGAACTACACCTCCCGGGCTATGAATTTTGTGGTCCTGGTACACGTTTAGATGAAAGATTAGCGAGAGGTGACGGTGGTATAAATAGATTGGATCAGGCATGTCGAGAGAATGATATTGCTTATAAGAACTTTAAAGACCTATATTTTTCTCGCGTCGAAAACCTGTGGAAATAATGTTACACTTACGTGGAAAAAAATGTTGAATTCGCATTTTGTTTAAGTCAAAGATCCATAGAAATAACGTTACGCCTACGTCGAAACTTTGTGGAAATAACGTTACGCTTACGTCAAAAAATAGTTGAAATCCCTTTGAATTTTTTTATAAAGTGGAGCACATAAACTACAGAATAGCCGAGATACGTATAGGTTACCTTACACCTTGAATCTGCAAAGACCAAACCTCGACCATCCTGATTGTCTCTTACTTATTTAGCTGTGCGGCAAGGGGAAATGACGTAACATTAACGACCTTGAAGCAACATCATGTAGGAACAGACACTTTCGTGACTCACTCCCCTCAATGAAGCGTGACAAATGCTGTCCTGTAATTAAGTTGTCATAGTGACGGTATTGACGCTATCTGAGTAATACAAAATACGTAGGTGAACTGACCAATGAGTGACCAGATACCAGTGCATAACTACCCCGTCAACCTGCTCCACCACCCACTTCATCACTATACATTCGCTAATAGTTGTTGTCAGGGCAGTGCAACATAGTAATTGATGCTTATGTGTGGATTAGTATGAATCTAAATCAAGACGTAGGTGTACATCAGAGGTTTGTTGTCATGCCTTTATATCATCGTAATATAAACACACCAATATGTTGAACAACCTAACAACTAGTTAAAAACAAGAACAACTTAGTCTCAAATACCTCTGTGGAAGTGACAAGAGTTTGCCAGTGGACCTAGGTAAAGTCAATCAGAACCCAAATTTTGGGAGAGGATCACCAAACGTCCAAACCACCAAACGAGGAATTCCTGGTGTCCCTGCTATAGAATCTGTTTTAATTTTTATTATACATGGTTGAATTTTTTTTACAAATTCTTTCGAAAACTCCGAAACCCGCAACGGGTAAAACATTCAATGTTTTTGCTCTAAAATTAACGGCTACGGAGTTACAAAAACCACTATTTTGAAATTTCTTAAATTTGGCAACATTGTATTTTTCGAAAAAGTAAATTAGCTCTATGTGTTATCACTTTTTTTAGAATCGAGTTGCTAAATTATATCTATCTCCTTGCTCAGCGAAGCATAACCTTTCTCTTCTGATTGGAAATGATGCGTGATGGTGACGGAATTGACGCTATCTGAGTAACACAAAACACGTGGGCAAGTTGATGATGTCAAGTATTAGGAGATTACCTTCTATCCACTTAAACTCTCCTAGAAACCTTATTTGGTGTCCGATCTGGATGAAAGTTGGTACTCCCGATCGATTGGTACTATTTATAATGCACTGTGACGTATCCACTTCCTCTTCCGCACTCTTAAAAAATACCGGATATTACGGTGAAATTACAGGCATTCAGGGACGCCAAGTTTTTACCGTAAAAGTTCAGGTAATCAACCGTATTTATAGCAAATTTATAGAGGCTACTTCTAGATTCATGTATTTTCACTGTAAAATAAGGCTACAGAGAAAGGGAACGAACAAATAGGGTATTAGTACCGGAAATTTCAACTGATTTTTTAAGACTGCGGGTGTGAGGTTATTGGAGCATATACTTGAATAACTTCTATACTGTATCCCTTGTTTATCTTTATTATTACTCGTGTGATTCTATCTGAAATTCCCTCAATTTCTGTGATCCGTGTCTTCTGGGCTTTATTAATTATAAAGCCAACGCCTGTAGCTTTGTCATTTTCTGTTGTTTTGAAGTATAAACGGTAGTATGCTTTGAAGTATGTACCCTGACGGTAGTTCAAACTGTTCTTCATTCTTCCTCCACACTTCTGATAGTCCTATGATGTCCCCCTTAATCTTTTTAAGTTTATTCTCCAATTCTTCAAATTTGTCCTCTCTTGCAAGTGACTGAGAGTTCAGAGTCGCAACGTATAGGTCCGTTCGAGTTGCAGTGTCGGTGTCCTGGCAGTCTACAGTCCAAACCCGGGCATTTTTACCCTCTGACTTCCTGGAGGACCGCTGCCATTGCTAGCTGCATTCTGACCTCCGGTCAATGAGGTCCTCAAAGGGTGGTAGGGAACTTCGAGAGGTGATTCTCGACAGTGAAACAAGAAAAAAAGTCCTCTTGAACTTGTGTCCAGGACAGATAGTTTCGGAGCTACAAGGTGCCGAAAGCGTGGGAAATGAACTTCAGAGGCCAATAGCTCAAAAACTATACAACGTAGAGAGTGCTGTTAAAAATTAACTTAAGAAGTCATACCTACTCTATTAAAAAATGCATGTTTGAAAACTCTGCAGTGCGTGCGCAAGGGATTCCCCAAAGAAATGTAGGGAGTCTCGGATAATGTGTCAAGTAAAGAGGCGTCACACGAGGCGTGAATGGATAAGTTTCTCACCTGGTGACCATAAGTCATTGTACCATGGCGAGATCTCAAACAGATACGAAATGATGGACACTGTCATAGCCGCTATGTGTGGTTGCATAACCACCAGGTACTGATGGAGACCAACAAGGAAGTTGTGGAAATGAAGTGTAGTGAATACACTTCGGGAAGTGATGCTACAACTGAAAACAAGGAAATAAGTCCATATGAACATAGGTCGAAAACGGCGGCTCGTGCCAGCAGGAACCGTGCGAAAGAGCGCCGCATACCGTCGGCGAAGTAGAATATCTCCCGAACGAATAGAGATATTGACGTCGGTCCAAAAAAGAGAAAGAAAATCATACCCAAGAGAAACGATGGTGCAGACCGAATGGAGCAGAGGGAACTCCAAGGGGACTGCGCAAGGGGACTCCACATAGAAAGAAGGGGATTCACCAAAGCAGACATGGGAGGGGCATGGAAGAAGTGCAACAGACGGATGTACTATGACGTGTTACGTATGGATTACGTACAAACAATGTGGTGAGAGCTGGAACATGGGGATTCCCTACTGCAGCGTCGGGGAGCAATGCAAAGGAACACAGTCGGTCATGTTGTGTTGGTGCGATGGTACCGCAACAAGCAGAGTAGGCGCTATGCTAGTTACCGGGGCGATGTTCAACGTGGGCGATATCGCCTCCTAGGGGCGTTTGCGTGTCCGCAAGCGGTGCTGGAACAAAACGAGGCGAGTGGGAGTCCATAGACTATTAAGGTGCGTGCGAGATTGTATGACCTGTTCGATGTGTTCGGGTTGGTGGGGGAGGCACACAAACATTCCTTTCAGTGTATGATGATTAACAAACATTTAGCCAGCATGGGGCGTCATCCCTCGACCCACTACGTGGCACGGCCTACAGCCGTAATTGCATGCGGCACATACTAATTTGCTGGATCGTCGTCCAAGGCTTACGTTATGCCTTGTGCATGAGTGAATTGGCTTCGGGGGGAGGGTGAGCAGGACAATCGCATTCATTCGGGGGACGAGAGGCTCGAAACTGTTGAGAACCACCGGGTTATGCAACCGCGGAGAGAGTAGGGTATACAACGAAATCAAAACTGCAACTAAACAGCATTTATACTTGAAAAATACACAATATAGTTCAATCTCATGGTTGCAAAATCACAAACGTATACAAGCCAGAATTATAATAATATCAGAAAACAAAAAAAGTGAGAAACCCCCAAAATGGAGCTTAATAGGGTATATGGTCACTCCTAGTAGTGATACAGGTCTGACAACAATGCTGCATAGTACGGACAGGTACAGCAAAAAGATCTTGTGACAGTAGCTCCCATTATTCACGCAAAGCTATTGTGAGAGCATCAAATGAGTTGGGTGGCCGTGATCGCGAAGCAACTCGCCTTGCTAGGTTGTCCCAAACATTTTCAGTTAGATTTAAGGCCAGTTAACGCACTGTCCAGTCTAAAAGAGCAATAGTTCCAGTTTCAAAAAAAAAGTCGTCCATATCTATGAGGGCACGCATTGTCATCGATCAGGAAGAAATTTTCTTACACATTCTGCCTTAACTCTCTCAAATGTACTGTCAAGATCTGATCGCGATATCTGGTAGCAGTTTTGCCTTGTGCATTCACCCTAGTGGTTTCATGTAGAGAAATTCATCAGTTGCTGCTAATGCTGGCCCACATCACCCCGCCAATTCCGTATTGATCACGTTCGATGATGTTGGAAGGATTATATCCTGTTCCCTGTTCTCTCCAGATGAGGCACCGTCGGGAATCAGACTATAGAGTGGACCACGAATCATCACAATAATACGAACGTCCAATTTTCATCTGCCCAATGACTGTGATCCAAAGGTGTCCATTTTGGCCTGACCTCCACTCCACCTCAAATCCAGCTTTTATCTGGCCCTCCACCTCCACTCCAGCTATGATGTGCCCCTCCACCTCCACTCCACCTCCACTCCAGCTATGATCTGCCCCTCCACCTCCACTCCACATCACCCTCCAGCTCTGATCTGCCCCTCCACCTCCCCTCCACCT
>JAGDQP010005617.1:0-18059 GCA_022664845.1 Lepisma saccharinum
TATATATATATAATGACTTGTTGGAGCACATTTGCATGCTGTAGCTAAGAGCAGAAAAAACTAATAATAAAAGACAAAATGAAAAACGGGCAGTCAAGATGAAAAGCTCAAAGAAACTTGAGAGATAGGAATAAGAAAGTAGAATAAAGCCTTGTCTTTTCTGTAGCAACTGAAGAACACAAAAGAAGACGAACAGAGTAAGAATGAAAGGTAGTTCTGGTTAAGTTCCTTCACTTAAAAAATAAAAAGTAGAAAAAAAAATGAGAAATACTTTGGGTCGTGACTAACGTTTCCCAGGAGAACTGTGATGGTAACTTGTCTACATGGTGGAGGCCAGAAAAATACAAGATGAAAGTGTATGTGAGAATGAAGGAGAGGAGGACATCATGGCACCCAAACAGATATAAACTCGTGTATACGTGTATGGATTGTGTTGTGTCTTCACATCCCTTTTCGCCTTCGAAAAAAAAAAGAAAAACTTACAACAAGATCAATACTTTATATATATATTTCGTAAAGTTTGTGTGCAGCATATAAAGGGTCTCACGGGAGCTGTTTTCTTGATACAGTCCTGTTCGTTTTGATAGTCGAACAACGCAAGGAAGAATACGAATCCCGTTGACCTATAGTTTGTTTCCCTTGGACAAGCGCTACAGAAATTCTGCATGGTGCATGAAAATAAAAATAAAAAAGAATACATTGTGAAATAAATTTTCCGACATATTTTATTTTGTTCATTCCTTATGTATATACAGAAACACAAATCAATGTTACAAAACAAAATCAGACACATTTATATATATAAAAAAACACTGTTCAGTTTGATGGTGATTTACTTATTTACATATCTGTGTAACTTCTTTTATCTGTCCATAGAGAGCAGTGCAAAATAGGTACAATAACTTATCTTAATGAACAGAAGTATGTTATAATAACAAGATAATTACTTTCAAATAAAAAATAACCTGCTTAGTTGTAATACCACTTTAATTTAAACGAAAGTAAAACAAAGAAACCGACTGAAATAAGGGAGACAACTTTAAAGTTTCCACGACTTGATGACTTATGCAAGTCATTGACTCACCGTAGTCCCCATGTTTACACGATGATATAAAACTTAATTTCTTTGCACTGTAAACATCTTTTAGAAGTGTTGATATATCTACTACAGTTTCAGGTATACGTAAGTATTTGTAATGTTCCTGATGTGTCTGAAAGGTGTCGCTCGAAATCATCAAGGGATTTGTTTTGCATGGTTGGAGGTTCTCTTTCCCCTTCCAGCGTCATTTTCGCACATGCGCAGGAAAAGAAAACGACTCCTTTTCATAATCGAACATGGAATTCTGATCAAGTGTTTGTTGCCACTATTTTAATAATGTATTTTAAAGAAATGGGGAAAATTTTTAGTGAATGGAAAGTGCGATCTCTACTTGGGAAATTAAAATAAAATGTTATTAGAACAGTGTCTGTTTTTTATTAGCCTAGTTACAGGAAATTTCCAGGCAGCTATAGTTGCCTACCTTTCTCTAAGAATGCGTTAGAAAAATTTTCACATTGTAATTGTAAGGATATCAATGCTGGAGTTTGTGCGATTGGTGAGAGACAAGATGGGTGACGAATTAGTTCCAGTTATTTTTGTGGTTACGAGAAGATTGGAACGTAGCTCATACACAACGAAGACAATCCATTATGTCAACTAGCAACTGTATAGGACGACAGTGACACCATAACTGTGTGGAACATGTCCGAGTTAGGAGCTCTGGTAGTTGTAATGTTCTTTACTGCCAGTTCTGAGTACTTTTGCTCTTCTTTCGTGACGCATCAACAGTCATTCATCATTATCATGTGTCCATAAGACGTACTGTTAACATAGTTATGAAATTTGATGGTTGCGAGAGATTAGTTTGAAACCCGTTCTGACCTGTTTCACAGTTTAGTCTGGCCACACTAATCTCCGGACGTAAACCCTGTGTAGCACATTGCTAGCTGTTGTGGAACGTTTAGTTTTGACTGTTAATTTTGTATTCAGGAAAGCGAGGTAATTATTTACAGCGGTATAAAGTGTATACACTGTAAAACAATACAATTTTACGACATTTTTAGTGCATCTTTTGCACTATTCAAATGAGTAAAAAAAACTTTGGTAAACGTGATTTTATATGGGTCAGTCTAGTAGCGTTGACTTCAGCCCGTCACCCATGACTCTTCCGGGACTCGAACACGGGACCTACGAGTCGTGAGTCTAACGCCTTAGACCGCACGGCTACCTGGTCGGCTGAAATGAGTCAAGCTTTGTCCAATCTTGAGCACTTTAAATTTTGCAGAAAGGTGTAAACAATAAAGTGTTTACAAGTAAGAGTGTATTAATAAGCTAGAAAGGAATTAGAAAGCACGCGAAAGTGGAGCTAGAACCTTAATCAACTAAACTACGAAGAACAGACTCAATGCGTCACCATTTTCTCTATATATTCCAGAAATGTGATTCGAAAGTAATAGTGACGTCATAATATATTGTGAACACAATGTGTACATAAAGTGTTCAAAATGTTGATCGTTCATGTTTCGTGAATGGTTAGGTAGGTTACGTGACACTTCATTTCCAAGCACGTTCTCTTGACAACAATGTTTCTAATTTCGGAATTTCAAAGCATACAACAATTCACGTTAGCAACTGTCTCATGTTTAAACTGAAAATTCACAAGTAAAGTATGAGTTCTTTCTACTAAACGCTTTGTAGCTCAGTCAGCATTATTCAACTGATAACGAGGAGTACCTCCAGTAGTCGTCCTCTCAATCATATGGCGGATATAGGAGCGATATCATGGCAGTGTCGGATCTAGATATTTTCTTATGGGGAGCAAGGTTACATTTTGTCACCCTTTCCTTAGCCTTCTGCTGACATTTTCATCGTTTTTTTTTAACCAAACAACACGACCGGCAGACGCGACGGCCACAACATTGTCTCGCAACACGTAGTATCTTCTCTGGAGCCTGTCGTGGCATCGCCATTACTAGCGTCGGATCATACTAGTAAATACGGTCGTAATTGTAATATAAAAAAATTTTTTTTTCTTTACTTGTTCTGCCAAAAACGTTTATATATTATCATATTTATTATAATAAGTGTATTAGGAACGATTAGTGCGGGTTAGGAAAGTCAGGTCCGGTTCTTTCCTTTTCATTGTCTCCGATGGGACACCGCCATTTTAAACGTCGTCTTACGACCGTTTTTTACTATTAGGATAGGCGTGTGCTATTACTAACTCCAGTAAAGCAGTAGACCTGCCTATCTGACTGGACTCGCCGTTTTAAATTTTAGATAAAATATAAGTTAGGTTGTATGGAATAACATAAAAGATGTCTTAGCGAGCCGGTATTGAAATTTTGAACTCGTTTACGTCTATTTCAATTTAATATGCGATTTTACTTCCTAAGAGTTTTAATTTTAATTTTTAGTGGGATGCAGATGGCGACTACTTTGATTAACCATGTAATGTTTTGGCTTTTGAACATGACACACCTGGGGCAGTCATTTCATTTGCACCAACCTAGCTCCTGCGTAGCCTAGTGGGTAGTGCGCTCTACTTCAGTGCGAGCTGTCCCGGGTTCGATTCCCGGTGGGGTCTCAAAATTTCGGTGTTGACCCAGTATCGTCAGGACAATTGGGGAGCTGCTATGAATAAAAGATAGTGGCGATCACAGTGAGAGCTTCGGCTCTCCTCTCCCAACCCGTCTGGTCAGCGTGGGAGCAGTAGACCAACTCCTCCCTTCGGGGAGAGGCCTCATCCACTAGTGGATTGAATATGGCTGTGATTTATTATTTTTATTATATATATATATATATATATATATATATATATGTCTGCCACATCTGTCATTAGAGTGCATCAAGAAAGTGAAAGTTGGAAAAGAGGTAAGGCAAGGAGATTCAATTTCTCCAAAACTATTTTGTGCGGTCCTGGAGAGAGTGTTCCAGAATTTAAACTGGGATGAAGTTGGAATTAAAATTAATGGCGAATATCTTCATCACCTACGGTTCGCTGATGATATAGTCCTGTTTGCTTCAAATGCAGAAGAATTACAAACCAGAATGGAAGAACTGAGTAACGAGAGTTCGAAAATAGGCCTTAAAATGAACTTAAGTAAAACAAAAGTAATGTACAACCAACATGCTGCAAAGAAGGAAGTGAAGATTAACGGAGAGACAATAGGCATAGTTGATGAGTATGTTTACCTAGGCCAGCTCAAAACATCGAATGCAAAGTTGACCGATGAAATAAATAGAAGATGTAAAATGGCGTGGAGTTCTTTTGGAAGACTACACTTTATTTTCGAAAGCAAACTTCCAGTGTGTCTGAAGCGTAAAGTTTATAATCGATGTGTCTTTCCTGTAATGATGTACGGCTGCGAAACTTGGACATTGAATGCACAAACGACTCTAAGATTGAGAGTCACACAAAGAGCAATGGAGAGATGCATGCTAGAAATAACCAAGAGGGACAGGAAGACAAATGAATGGATTCGTGCACAAACAAATGTAGAGGATGTAATGAAGACTGCGAAGAAAATGAAGTGGAGATGGGCCGGTCACATAGCTAGACGAACAGATGGAAGGTGGACGACAAATGTACTACAGTGGATTCCTAGAGAAAAGAAACGACCGAGACGACGTCCAAATGTAAGATGGGTAGATGAAATCAAGCGTTTTTCAGGAGCTACATGGATGAGGATATCAGCAGACCGAGATATGTGGAAAGAAAAGGGGGAGGCCTTCATCCAGCAGTGGATAGAAAACGGCTGAATATGATGATGATGATATACATATATAAGAGGGGAACCCAAAGAAACCGGAATCGTTCGCTAGTGGGTGTATCCGTTGTAGCACATGCTTGCTCCGCTAGGTGTTTCTTGCTGGGACCATTCTGCATTTGTCTACCTATCAGCGATGTCAAAGTGAAGTCGTGGTGCCACGTAGTGAATTTTTTTGTTAAGCGCCTCTCGTTTGTTCTGCGATTCTTATGATGACGGAAAACTGGGAACAACGTGTGAGGCTATGAAATTCTGTTTGTTGTTTGGGGAAACAGCTGTAATGCATGAAACTGCTAACAAGGAAGCTGCTGTGGGAGAAACAAAATTTATGAGTGTTTTTCCCGCTTCAAGGTCACTTGAAGACCAATCTCGCACAGGGCGACTCTCGACCTCCGAAATGGACGAAGATATCGCCAGAATTCGTGGACAGATTATGAAAGACCGTCGCAGATCCACTGAAACTTGTTGGTTTATTCGGTATGCCCTGGAGTTCCTACCAACGGATTTTGAGCAAGGAATTGCAAATGAAAAGAATTGCAGCAAAATTCTTTCCTCACCAGCACACAAAACCTTGATTGTGAAACAATTTTTAACCGAAAACAACATGATCCAGCTTTTTTACCCGTCATATTCACTTGATCTTGCTTCAACTGACTTCGTTTTATTCCCCCGAATGAAAAGAATCCTCAAGAAAACACGGTTTTTAGATGTGGAAGAGATGAAGTAAAAAATACGGAGCTATTAAAGGGTATAACTTGGCAAGAGTTTCACGACTGCTTCGTAAATGGAAAACGCGTTTAGACCGGTGCTTTGTTTCAAATAGTACTTTGAAAGAGATTCAAGTTGTAACACCCAAAAATAAATACACATATTTTTATTCCAAAATTCCGGTTTCTTTTGGTTCCCTCCTCGTATATACATATATCTGAAATGGGTCTAGGAGCCAAGCTGAACGATTTAACATGGACTGACCGACAGGTATCGTGTACGAAGTGCCTGAAACTGTATATCTACTGTATTATTCCAATTTTCATTTGAGGGGTACACGAACTATTTGGGGGGGGCTCCCCATCCTGTGCCCCCCGTGACTACACCCCTGAACAAAATGTATTATCCAGACCTACAAGTGTCAAAGTTAATACCAGAGTTGATACAATTAGACTTTATATTAGTCAGCTATTTACCTAACTTAATGATATAATATTAGAAAGTTGTAGAGGGAAATAATATTTTACGTGATTGTAACACCAAACCTGATAAAAATAATTAATAAATGATTCGTAGTTTTCATGGAGTAAATAAAAAATGACCTATTAAGAGTGCAACGAAAAATATAAAGTTGAAATGTACGTATAATTTATGTTCCTGTTGTCGCACGCCATCATAAAAGAGAAAGTGGAATTTTCACTTTGTACTCTTATAATGAAATTTTAGCGTGATGCATAGTAAGAATAGAATTGAATTACAGAGGTGATTTTCGCTGGAAAGTTCTATTTGATGGATCATACCTCATTTACTAATTTCTGGTATGTGAAATATTTGTTCTTTTATGCTTTGGAAATATACGTATATTGTGACAAATTTTAAACAATAATTCATCATATATTAGAACGTTTAAAAGATTTATTTTTCAATAAATTTTATCCACAAAGTGATCACGATAGTTCTAGTCGCTACGGTTCAACTAAGTAAGAAGTTCGTGGTTAACATCTTTTAAGGGTTACGATCTGTGATAATTCCCCAGCGTGTCTCACATTCCTAATGTGATTACTGACATTGGTGCAACTCTTCAGACTTAAGAGCTGAACTTATTTTCTCAAAATGCATCGTATTATCTCTTGCAAATCCCCTACATTATAAAAGATATGCATAAATATAACAACATTCACAGACGTCCATCCTTTATCGATTAGAGAATTGTAAACTTCTACCCACCATCTAGTGGGCTAATACTAAGCACACACTTAATGCACAGAGGGTTAAAACAGATCACGAGTGTTTTTCATTTTGTATTCATTTGAATAGATTTATTCAATTAAATAGGATTTTATTATTTTTAAAAACCGTGGCGAATCCCAGCCGCGGGACTGCACACATGTGCTACCTCCAGGTTTCAGCACCGAGCGTCCAGTTTAGATGATCGATGTGTTGTTGGAAAAGTTTCTCGAAAACGTCTCGAACGACACCTTAACCATATTTGTAGCCCCAGCAATTTCTAAGTAGAAAATTGCTATGGAGAAATGACCCCTCCTCTCCCGGGACTCGTTGATCTGATCTCGGCAATCTATGTGAGTTTTAACTCGTCTCACCGATAGCGACAAAGCGACTGAGCTAGGATATAACGCTTGCTGATGAAGGCGAAAAAAGGAATTTAAAATATTGCTCAACTTTTGTTTTAAATTAAATCTTTTTTAAATTAAAGTATTAACTGTGTTTACTTGTTACCTTGCTTTCCAGTTAGAAATAAATACATAATTTTTGGAATATTATGGTTGCGTTGTGTGCATTTTTTAAATATATATATATATATATATAAAAAAATATTTCAATCCAAGGTTGTCATCTGTAGTTTTTAAAGCACCATTAGTATGTAAATTGCTACTTGAATGATGTTATTACTTAAAATTATTGCCAAATTCTATTCTCTGCTTCTGTAAAAATGATTTTTTTTAAATGTGACGCGGAAACCAGTTAGTGGACTGTGCATATATGCCAGGCTTCAGCAGCGAGCATTCTATTTAGATGGTCAATGTTTCGTTGAAAAAAAAAAGGTCTCGAGACATTTCTAGCGACTTCTCAACACACATTCCTAGCCCTAGCAATTCCTACGTTATAAACAGTTCTCATCTCTGGCACCGCCCCTGTGATCTAGATGAATGATACAAGTTTGAGCTTGTCTTACCATACCTTTCCAACTACACCGCAATCATTTGGCTAACCTTAGTAATGCCAAAGTAAAGAATACCCGCCCCAAAACTAGGGAACCGTCCCTGGTATCTGGATAAATGATACGGGTTTGAACTCGTCTTGCGGAGGCTTTTCCAACGACACCTAAAGTACCTTCCTAGCCGCAGTAATGTCTGAGTTAAAAATTATCGACGGGAAACACCGTTCTATAAGCTTTCACAACATTTGTTGCTAAAACCTAAAAAAAAAACCCTCAAAAGTAGCTGGTTAAACTCAGATAGTTCACACGTATAATTCAAGTGGCTGATGTATTGGATATAAGTTTTAAATATATGTCTTCTTTTCTCTTGTATCTCGAACAGTGATACGCCACCAAACAGTCGAAAAATACTTGAGAAGAAGAGAAAAAGAATCCGGTTAAGACATTGGTTACACAGAAACTGTATACTGAAGGATGCAACTATAGAAACGATTGAAAGCAAAAAAAAAAGGAAGCAACTTTTGACAGTGTTAAGACGATAAATCGTATTCTGAGACAAAAATGAAAACACAAGATCAGGATGAATGAAGAAGGCTTAACTTACCATAAAGGACCTTCCACTTTCAACAGAAACACTAATGATGATAATTTGTGTGGGTGAAAGAATACGTGTGCAGGGAGTGGAAAATTGATTTTTTTTTTAAAAAAACTTCAGTCTTAGAAAAACGGGGCACACACACAACAGATGTGATGTTTTAGGACAAATGGCACAGCGCCAAAACTGATGCGTGAAAAGTGGATCATTGGTAAGGAATAGAGGCAAACTGCAAAATCATTTTCCCTTGAGGGGGAACGTTTCCACACAAATCTTCTTTGGAAGAGGGAGCAAAGGAAAGCATAGATGATGATGGAAAGAGAAAACAGAAGATAAAAAAAGAGGAAATATGATTTAAAAAAAAAGAATGTGCAGCTGAGTGTTCTTAAAGACCTTGTTGACTTGCTTTCCCCCAACCGTTGATTCCGTAAATTGTTTTCAAGATTTTTTTTTTTAAATCTTGATGCTATAGGTGTAAGAGTACGAAATACTGCACTGCGTCACTCACGATACAATACCGTATCCACGTTCAGTATACAAATTGATTTTTTTTTGTACCAAAGGCATTGATGTAGTTTTGTCTGCCTGTAATAGTATTTTGTCAGGCAATAGAAGAACAATTGAATTATACAATCCAAAATTTAGAATGTCAACCAAAATTGTTACAGTTAGCCCAAAAAGTATTGACGCACCTAACAAAATTATTAAAAATCTGCATAATCTCTTCTATATGGAACTTTGATATAAAAATTAACAAAAGTTATTCATTTTTGCACTTCTTAGACGATATTCTTTACAAGATCAAACATAAAATCTTGTACGAAACTCTGCTGTCAGATAAAGGTTTAAAAAGTACAGAAAATGAACAAGCAAAAAGTCCACTATTGTATTTCATCAACTTTGTGTGGAATGAGAGGGGGTGGAGGGTTGCTCGTCCTATTTAGTTGTTTAGTCTGGATTGCTGTGTGTTGGTGTGTTAACGACGTGCTGCACTGTAGCTAAAATCGTAGAGCGCAAAACTCGTAGTATGGGAACAAAAAGGCAAAGAGACCACAGCAGCAGAAAGAAAGGTAATTATTGGCTTACATAATCAGTGTAAATCATTAACTCAGATATCTAAAACCATTGGAAGACCAAAGCCAAGAATTCAACATATAATATGTAGGGTTGGTGAAAGAAAATCATTGAAGAATGGCCACAGATCTGGGCGTCCCAGGAAACTAAACAAATACACTGAAAGAACATTGATTAGAAAAAGTAAAGGGTAATCCTAAAATGATTGCACCAAAATTAGCAGTTGTGCTTAGACAAGAATTAAACATTGATATCTGTGCTAGTACTGTGCGAAATTATCTGCGAGCTAACGAGTTTCATGGAAGAACAGTCCGTAGAAAATATTTCATAAGCGAAGAAAATAGAAAGAAGTGACTGCAGTTTGCTAACCAGCATCTAAACGCGAGCCCAGAATTTTGGAATAGAGTTGGTTTTACTGACGAAATGAAAATGGACATTTTTGGTTCAGATGGGAGAGAAAAGAATGTGGAGGAAAAAGAATACGGAGCTGGAAAAGCAAAACTTCCAACCCACTGTGAAGCATGGTGGTGGTTCAGTGTTCGTTTGGGGTTGTATGAGTGCTTCTGGGGTAAAGAATCTGCATTTTATTGATGAAGTAATGGACCATAAGGCATATATCAACATACTAAAGTCCAATCTCATTCATCAGAAAAAAAACATGGAAATTAAATATAACTTTGTATTTATGCAGGATAATGATCCAAAACAAAGAACTCGTAATACACAACACAAAAAAGTACATGGAAACTCCACCTCAGTCTCCAGACATCAACCCAATTGAACATTTGTGGGCATATCTTAAAGAAAGAATACGTGAAAGACAGATTTCAAACACACAAGACTTGAAAAATGCGTTAATAGAAGAATGGGGCAATATTCCTTCATCGTTGACTTCCAAGTTAGTGCAGTCAATGCCTCATCGACTTCAGGCCATTCAAAAATGCAAACGATACCCTATACAGTATCAACGCCCCCCCCCCCCATTAAACTACAGAACATAGGACACAAATAGTGATAATCTGGACTCTATCAACAATTTTTTGTTCTTTTAATATTTTGACTGAATTTTGAGATGGAGCATTATTAATTTCCAAGTAGAGGGTTGAGTTACAAATAAAACGAGTATAAGGTCTGTAAAAGAGTGATAAGAAAGAAAACTACAAATCTTCGAAATGTAGATATAAAGGAGAACAAAAATGTTTAAGTGTGCGGAAAAGATACGTAACAAGAAATTTACTGAAGAAAATAAATGAGAGAACACTGGAGGCAATATCGAACAGGGAAAGAAACTGGTTAGTATAGTAGTGACACCTATATTGTAGATTGTAAGATAGTGTTTAACGTATGGAAGAAGAAAATGACACAAAGATGAAGAAAACTGATCCAAATATCAAATATAAATGCCATGCAAAAATAGAAAGGAACGCGCAAAAGCGGAAAGAATAAAGAGACTAAGTTATTTCTTAAAGGACCAGAGACTTTAATTGAATCGTACGTTTGAAGAAGGAAACAAATCCAAAAAGCTGTTTTGTGGGAAATTAACAAAAACTGTATAATATGTTTATTACCTATTGAAAGGAAATAATATTGCTACTGAATATTCAAAACGGTCTTCTGATACTTTCGTACTGCTCATACAGTTTACAAGTATTGTATTTTTTCCTGTAGAGTTAAAGAAAGTTGGTGGATTTGTTTTCTTCTTCAAACTGAAGGAAAAACGTCTGCACATTTTGAAGTGCTGAGACGTAAGAATGGAAAAATCGACCAGAAAATGAAGAAAAACGCATAAGAAACCTTCAAGTGAACGTTATTGACAAGAAATGTATGCACAATGAACTCGAAAGTTACAAGTAGGGGGCCTATGTAATAAATTCAATTTTTTTCCCCGTCTACCCACGGACAGAAATTTCGCCCTACAAATGTGCAAAACTGCTTTTATTTCGTAACAGTGATAGTAATAGTTGCTATATGTAAACATCTATTAACAATAGCAGTGAAAAATATCAGTGTATGAAAACGTATCTAAATGCGAGTTAGTTATTCCCGTCTGTGAAAAAGAAGTTAAAAACAATATTTTAGATTAACCAAATTACCAGTATCCTATTACGTGTGCAGTAGAGATTATGGACAAAGGTAGTTTAGTTCCTACCATAACTGTTGTAAAACTATTCTATGTAATTATCGGAGCTTGAATTTACTGGTGGAAAAGAACGCGTAACACGATTTAATCAGGAAAGTAGAAAGCGGTGGGTGGGGGACGCGTAATTGTTTCATGCTGAATTACTATAACTTGCGACTAGCGACAGGAAGGCAAGATTTTTTCCAGCTATTCTCGCAGGGCTGGGCAGCCAAGTGAAACACTTCCGGTAGGAATAGCCCATTCTCGCTTATCCTGAACGATAAGTAACAGCGAGAAGCGCTCAACCCGACAGCTGCAATTTGGTCTTGTGGTCAAGACGTTGGAAAGCTGAGCTAAAGGTCCGGGGTTCAAACCCTGGCGTTGACTTTTTACATATTTTGTTTAAAAGAAAACTAAAGTTTTTTTCATTTTTTATGTAAATACACAAAAGGAAATTTAAAAAAAATGTGATTTACAATTTTAAAATATGCCACTAAGAACTAGGATGTATATAAACCCACCAGGGCTGTGCAAGGGGAGAGGGTCAGGGTGCGTCCGAAGAGAGCTGGGCGGCGTCAGGCGCGGGGCGGGGCGCACAGCCCCCTGTTAGCGACGGGCATACGCAAAAGTACTGTTTACTCAAAAGTTCTGTGGCGTACAGGAAGTGTTTCCAAGTGTGCTCCCGAAGTTGCCAAAATGGCTGCCCTCGCGCATGCGCATTACTCCTTAACAGTAAATAGTACTTCCAAACAACTGCATCCAGTTGGCAATTTAGCGTATTGATAGCATGTTCGAAAGCTAATGCAAGTAACCCTGGATCGAAACCAGGTGTAGTTTATTTTCTTAATGAAAATAACTTTTCTCTTTTTTTTTATATGTATAAACGAATAGAAAATTTAATAAGATTAGTGAACAAACGCATGTGGAGGTTAGATAAATCAGGTAAGGTATTTTTTTTATTGCACGCACGATTAACTCGTGTTTTCACAATGCACTCTTCCTGTCGCTAGTCACAAGTGCCCTGTAGTAGTGTCTCAAATACAAGGAACTCCTATTAAGGTGGGATCATTCTCGCACAGGCGCATTACTCCTTCATCGTAAATGAGACTGACAAGCAGACAGTTTCCAATTATCAATTTAGTGGATTGGTAGCATGTCGGAGAGCTAATACGGAGAACCCAAGATCGAATCATCGAATTATATATATAAGCGCATTGCGCTCCTGCGTAGCCTAGTCGGTAGCTCGCTCGACTTTAGCGCGAGCTGTCCCGGGTTCGATTCCCGGTGTTGACCCAGCATCGTGAGGACAATTGGGGAGCTCCTGTGCATAAAATACAGTGGCGATCACAGTGAGAGCTTCGGCTCTCCTCTCCCAACCCGTCTGGACAGCGTGGGAGCAGTAGAACAACTTCTCCCTTCGGGAAGAGGCCTCATCCAGTAGTGAATTGAATATGGCTGTGATTTATTATTATTATTATATAAACGCATTAGGAAATTTAATAAAATTAGTGACCAAGGCCACGTAGAAGTCTGGTAAAGTCAGGTATGGTGTTCTCTTTTATTGCACACGCGACTGAATCGTGTTTTCTCAGACATTCGAAAATAGGACTTCTTGTTTTGAGACGCTAGTGGCCTTGTTCCCTTCTTCAAACTGACTAATATTTCCAAGGCCAGATAAATCATTCTATAACTAGCTATAGTTCTTTTCTTCTGCCTTATGATAAGCGCGTATAAATTTAGGTGCGTTTATTAGTAAAAAACTAATTTCGATTTTATAGCGCTTGTTCACTTCTTCAAATTGCCGGTTCATTTTATCTAAACTATGTGAATATTATGGAATTTTTAATGTGCGTACTGTTTTCACTGCCTCAAAGGAAGAAAAATGTATAATCGCAAGATCAGAGCTTTCCTTCGAAATTACAAAATAAAAAGGAGTTTCTCTTAAAAATAAAAAATAAAACTTTAGGTGAAGGAGTACCGAACCCGGGACCACTGAATCTCAAGTTCAATGCCTTACCATTTTATTAAATGTGAATTGGACTACAGAATCAGACTAAACGGAAAATATTACAAGAAACGTTAAATGCAAGTAAAGTTATAAACAAATTAAACAATAACATTTCAAAATAACCTATTTAAAATATAAACCACTTTTAAAATAAAATTTTGCGATGAACTGGTATCGAACTCGGAACCACTGCATTCCAAGTCTAACGTTTTATCCATTACTCCACGTAGCCAACTAGCACTCAGAACAGAAAGGGGGTGGATAAGCAGGGCCCCCGAAAGTCCCGCCCTGCTGAGTGACCTCTCTCCAACTTCTACCGAGGTCTCCGCATGCAATTAGTAAGGATTACTAAAAAGCAAGGATCTAAGGTATTCTAGAGGTTTCTATCCGAAGACATTTACCACTACATCGGGAATAGTAAAATAAGGTGAAGAAAGACAATAGAAAAGATCAATAGAAATTTGGAGAGGGAAAAAATCCCGGTGATGCCGGGAAAAAAACCACTAAGTCTAAAATACTACAGGTATGAGTTGACCAGGTTTATCGAAAGGTAAATAATCGAAGGTATCGAAGGTAAAAACCACTCAGTTTTTTCTGAGAGCTTTTTATATCAGTTCCGTACACGGGTAACAGACGCTACTAATTCCGTAGTGTTCACACGAAATGGTTGTCCTCTCTGCAGACAAGTCTCTGCCATTTTGTTCCGTTCTCCCAGCAGTTCTGTTTGTTTAGAAAACAGGAAACAATCTGTTTTACCATTAACAAGCTTGGGAGAAAAATAGCAGCTCAGCCAGTAACTGCTATTTTTCATCGGTTGTAGCAGTCATAGCAATTTATTCCATGTAGCAGTGAAAAATAGCTGCTACGCTAGTTTTGCCCATCTCTATTTCGCACCTATTTTTGAAGGCTTTACTAATAATTTTTTTTTTTTTGCTTTCTTTGTGTATTGTATAGATGCGCCATCCCTTCCAGATATCAGATCCGGCATAAAGTAGATTTTCACATTTTTGGCGTTTATTGCCTTCTTCAAACTGCCGATTCAATTATAATGATGACGGCTATAACACGAACAGCATTAACATTTCTGAAGTTTGATTTACATTTGAAGGGTGATTGATAAATATTAATATACCCCGCAGTGTCTGTCTCCTAGAATCTCCAAATTGATGAACGGAGTTTTCGCGATTTATTTAATAACCGCTATAACTTTCAGTACTGATTACTAATTCCAGTAAATGAGTTCTTTTCGTTATGTTTCGGGTACCTCTGAAATAGACAAACAAAACAATCTGATACGTGAACTCCTGCTCTAGGAGTTTCGTCCGGACCGTTATGGAACCGAGGAAACTCAAAATATAAGTCGTTGCAAAGGAGAATTTCCAGTGCATCACGTAACTGCAGAAGGTGGTTCACCAATTTCAAAGCTGGAAACCTTGAAGTCACATTCTGGGAGACCAACGATATGAACTCAAAAGCCATTTAAGGTTAATGCCACAACCAGCACCATAGCTTTACTACAGAACTTACAAATTTAAATTTCAGCGTATTTCACCAACTTTGCAAACTCAGGAAGCTACGCAGCTGTCCCCCAATAGCCTTACGTCAGACACGATTGCTCATCTGTCACCAATCGCTTACAAATCCTACTCCTAATTCTTATTTTCACCAGTGTTATAGCGTTTGCTGAGAAAAAAAAATGTTTTTACTGCAATCCTAGACATGTAGAATCAATTGCTAGATCCCAGTCAGATACCACACGCAGTCCTAAAATATAGACAATTCGGGTGGGCAATGTTGTGTATCTGGTGGAATTCTGATGGCGTTGTGCATTACGATACTGTCCCAGACGACCATGGATTCACTAGTAATCTTTATACAGCTCAACCGAATCGAATGTACGCTACTGTGACACAACAATACCCCTCCATGGTCAACAGTGGGTGGGGTCTTCAGTAAATGCATAACGCTTCACCACATATGACAGTTCAGCCAAAGGAAAGCTAAAGGAGATTACAGATACCGAACTTTTACTACTTCTAGTTTATAACCCAGGCCTATCACTGAGCGATTACCATCGGTTTGGCTCCATGGTTCACTTCCTGCGAGTTAGACACCAAAACCGAGCTACAGTCCCTTAAAAGACCAAGCATGATTTAAAGGCATATATGTTTGGTGTCGTTGGCACAGGACCGTTAAACACGTGCCCTTGCTTGGAGCTTTGAGGCTATCTTTGTTATCATTAATTGAAATAAAATGGATTTCACTGTATTAATATTTATGAATCACCTGCGCGTCTCTACAGTGCCTATCCGATGTCCCTAACTATAACCTCTAGACCACGTAGCCTGAGGAGAGAAAAAATGTTGGTAATAACATCACGGTTGCTGTAATTGGTCAAGAGAAAAGTTGGAAGTGTACCGCATGGTTAAAAATGATGGAGGTAGTATTTTTTGGACAGAAACAAGAAAATAGTTCCTTTAAAGAAATGTCAAAATATGCGTAGTAAATTGGTGGTAGAGGTACCTACGTGTATTCCGGTATAGTGACATAGAATTATGACAAATAATGCCATACTTCAGTAGCACACATATGTTGAAAATATGTGGATTAAACATTAATACCGAAACGTAATTTTAACGTTGTATATGTACCGAAAAGTCCGCCTGTTCATCGGTTCATTCGACGCTGAATAATCGTTTAGAAGAAACAGGCTGAAATCAAGAAGCGGACGATGACGAAACGGATTCAGTTGGCTAAAACAGAGCGTGGTTGTTGTCTATCGGTATACACATTTAGCTGCATTGTCCACTACTTTCATCATGATATGTTAATTTTCCAACCGCCTGCTCTGAGGTTCGTAGCTGGAACTATCCGCACACGTCGTTGGTATCTCGTCACGCGAATCACTCATCCACGAAGTTGTCTTCAGAGTCACTTCTCTTTTACTATTCCCCTTATGTTGCGAAGACTATCTGTAGTAAAGTCAGTTTTGAACACAGTCCCCTGAGATCCAGAAGAGTCGGTTCCCTATCGTGTTAGAATAAGAATACTTTCCTGCTTTCTTTGTTATGTGCATTTTCCTTCTTGAACATTTTGAACATCGCTGCAGTACTATATTTGTATTTCTCAATAAGTGTAATATGCCGCGTCAGAAACAATTATATAAAGCGAAATCTATGTCAGAGTTGAAAAGGAAAGTTTAAAACACTTCACATTAACGCCCTAACGAAATTAAATTTTCTTTGAAATATAGTTAAAAATTCAATTTGTTTTCAACATGCAAATGAGAACATGAGAAATGTAGTTAATTTTATTCAACTAGCTTTTAAGCACAATTTTAATGCAATTAACTTGGAAAGATAATCTAGGATACAGTTCAATATAATAGTTAAAGACACGTCACATTAACGTCATATCAACGAAATCAATTTTTTTTGTTGGAATATAGATTGGAATTCAACGTGTTTTCAACATGAAAAAGAGGACACAAAATAATAGTTAATGGCATTCAGTATGTTTTTAATGACACATTTTATTCCATTTAATTAGAAAGAATCCAGTGAAACGAAATATGTACCATAGTTGAAAATATAAGTTGAATTCACGTCGAACTAACATCTTATCAACAATATCAAGTCTTTGTTAAAATATGATTTTAAATTAAACATACTTTTTTCAATCAATAGTGGTTAATCAACGAAATAAACCAAGAAAGCAACGTTCAAAACACGTTTGTGTGCTACTGGGGATACGAAATAATCATAATCGAAGTTGTAAGGAAGTGCAGTATAAAAGGGATTGCCCTTGTAAGAATGTTATTACCAATATACAAGCGTAAAGATGCATTAAACTGCATTATTCCCATGGTTTGCTAAGCCAAAATATCTTATTTGCTGAGATATTACGTCATTTGTGACAATACCGTGCCACATTTACGTATCGCTAGCTTTGAAACTACGTTTTTTAAAAATCTTCTTCTAATGTACATTCTTTCGGGTTTCGAAGTTTGAGCTTCAATCAAATCCAGAGAAATTTAAGTTTCAATTAAATCCAAGGGAAAAATAAGCTTCATTAAATCCAGGGCAATCTAAGCTTCAATTAAATCCAGGGAAATTTAAGCTTCAATTAAAGCCATTGTAATTTAAGTTTCAATTAAACCCAGGGAAATTTAAGCTTCAATTAAATCCAGGGAAATTTAAGTTTCAATTAAATCCAGGGAAATTTAAGTTTCAATTAAATCCAGGGAAATCTAAGCTTCAATTAAATCCAGGATAACTTAAGCTTCAATTAAATCCAGGATAACTTAAGCTTCAATTAAATCCAGTGCAATATAAGCTTCAATTAAACCCAGGAAAATTTAAGCTTCAATTAAAAAAAGGAAAACTTAAGTTTCAATTAAATGCAGGTAAATCTAAGTTTCAATTAAATTCGGGGAAATTTAAGCTTCAATTAAAGCCATTGAAATTTAAGTTTCAATTAAACCCATGGAAATTTAGGCTTCAGTTAAATCCAGGGAAATCTAAGCTTCAATTAAATCCAGGAAAACTTAAGCTTCAATTAAATCCAG